>JAQRGC012288048.1:0-16108 GCA_028659135.1 Plantago lanceolata
GAACCTTCAAAGTTTACGGAGGAAGTAGTATGTATATGTGGTGTGTAAATTGTAATGTTGATTAGATATACGATAATTAGCTAGCACAAGTTCTCAATGGGCTCTGATTTTTACATGGGTGTTCTTGTTTGGTGCTTCAAGTGGTGTCTTACTATGTTTCCTCTTTCCAGTTGTTATTCTTGTCCCCACAAGAGAATTGGCTCTTCAGACATCACAAGTTTGTAAAGAACTTGGCAAGCACTTACAAATTGCAGTCATGGTTACTACTGGCGGAACTAGCTTGAAAGATGACATAATGCGTCTTTATCAGCCAGTGCATTTACTTGTCGGAACACCTGGAAGAATTCTTGATCTTGCAAACAAGGGTATATGTGTCTTGAGTGATTGCTCTATGCTTGTAATGGATGAGGTATGGAACTTTTTATTTATTCATTTGCTCTAAAATCTGTTAATTAAACGCATTATATGGTGGTTTACTTCAATATTATACTCTATCTGCAAGGGCAAGTTTGTGAATTTGGATAAATAGTTAATATCAAGCATTTGTGATCGAGTATATGCTACCTTTCTTTTTCTGGTTGCTGTGTTTAATTTCTATGGGTCAATCATGCATTCTTGGTTTTCCTGTCATCCTGTGGGATTCAAAGTTTGCTATATGTTATGATTCCCTAAAGGCTTAAAGATATCTGATGTAAAGCTTACCTTCTATTCACTAATGATTTCAGGCTGATAAGCTTTTGTCTCCGGAGTTTCAACCCTCAATTCAGCAGTTGATTCAGTTTTTACCTGCAAATCGTCAAATACTTATGTTCTCTGCCACATTCCCTGTTACGGTGAAATCTTTCAAAGATAGATTTCTGCGAAAACCATATGTCATTAACCTAATGGATGAGCTTACCCTAAAGGGTATAACTCAGTTTTATGCTTTTGTGGAAGAAAGACAGAAACTTCATTGCCTTAACACACTCTTCTCGAAGGTTCAGATCTTGTGAAATTTCGTTGTTATTTGTACAAATTATCTTCTGTCAGAACTAACGGTTTTAGCTTTGAATCCTTCAACTTATTACCACCTGTTATCTTCTGTGCAGCTTCAAATTAACCAATCAATTATCTTCTGCAATTCCGTAAATCGTGTAGAACTTCTTGCCAAGAAAATCACCGAACTTGGCTACTCTTGTTTTTATATTCATGCCAAGATGCTTCAAGACCATCGTAACAGAGTATTCCATGACTTCCGCAATGGTGCCTGCAGGAATCTTGTTTGCACTGGTATATTTTCTAGATCTTCTTGCAATGTGTTTCGATGGTTTGACTTTTAAAATTGGTTTTCTCGGAGCAGACAAAAACTTTCATTAATTTATTATGTGGTTGGTTCCTAATATTTGAAGTTCTTAACAATTTTTTCTTCTTATATTTGAATGACTTGCAGATTTATTCACAAGAGGAATTGATATTCAAGCAGTCAATGTCGTCATCAATTTTGACTTTCCTAAAAATGCAGAAACTTATCTGCACAGGGTAGGTGTTTGCATTTTGGCCCGCTTTTATTATTTATATGTGGTTTGCATTTCATGATTTTTATGTTTAATGTAGGTCGGGCGTTCTGGAAGGTTTGGGCACCTTGGATTAGCTGTGAATCTGATAACCTATGAAGATCGTTTCAATTTGTATGCATATCTTTCCTTGTTTTTCTTTTCCTCTTTCATTTATCCCTGATTATAACTAGTACTAGCACCTTGGTTCAACTTCTTTTGAAAGTTCACAATGTTCATGTTTCTTCGGTTTTCAGGTATAGGATTGAACAAGAACTGGGCACAGAGATCAAGCAGATTCCCCCACATATAGATCAAGCTATATACTGCCAGTGATCAGAGGCAATTCCTGTTGCTCGTTGAAATCTGCTGTGCTTGTAAGTTATTGCACCTATGCAATTTCTCCCATTTTTATTTTTTATTTTTTTTCAGTTACCACTACAGGTTTGTTATCCACTTGACACAGTTTAAATGTGATACTAAAGTGTGCTAGTATGTATGTTATTATGAGATCATTAATAACTTATGCTGGCACCTTTTACAAGTTGATCACCTTCTTAATGTCATTATGGGAGTGTCAACTCGTAATTACAGTGAAGTAGTGGTTATAAGTTGTATTCAGAAAACCGTAGTAGAAAAAGAAAAGGGTGGTCTGTGGAGCTTGCAAATGTGTTAATGTAATTCGAAATTCAGTAGTGAAATGTTTGCAATCCAACTTAAGAATTACAACAATTATAAGTTTGAGAGATGGTCGAGTATGTGAAATGCCTATTCTGTTGCCACTAAGAAAGGAGCCATACTCTTATCTATGCGTGCCTGATGCTTCTTTGGAGAAGTAGTTCGAAAAGTTCGTCCTAAAACACTTTAAAAAAGCATTAGAGTCTAGAGAACATCCCATGTACAATTTCTCATCAGTGACTCATGGATTTTCAAAAAATAAAAAAAATTGCGTGCATATGAAATGTATATTATCTTGTAATCCTTTCAATTCTAACTATCTATGTTCTTAAACATTACAGTGCCTTCCTACTTGCTGCCTGTCTGAGTGGGTGACTGCCGGCACTCCTGGAAATCATGGTCGTCATTATCAAAGACGTTGTGATTGATCAAAGCTTCGCATTCAGATGCCAAGTTCTTGGAGCATCTGATGGCCCTCTAAGGGTTAAGTACTTACTTAAGTTGAGAGATAGCACAGTAACAATTGACCTCTTATTAATTTCCTGTCTTTTTGCTTAATTTCTTTAGTCCACCTGCACTTTCCTTGATCCTCATGTAGTACAATGCAAGAAATTATTGGTGCTAGCCTCGTGTCCGCTTCTATTTTCAGTCAATTTTATAGCATGTGACAAGAAAAGTAGAACTTATTGGGACTGTAATAGATGTAGTTTGTGGCCCTTGGTGAGTGTAGTAAATGGTTTGAAGTTTATGATCTTGATGGAACTGAACTGAGTGAGAGCAAGTGATGCTCGATAAAAGGGTGGACCAGAGGATAAAGATTGTGCAGTTGATTTTCTTTTTGACTGCATTTAATCTATTTCCTTGTCCAAACTAACATTGGATTGATAATTACTGTCAACTAGGAGTAGTAATTTGTAATTCTGATATACGGAGATTGGTCAATGTTTGAGCTTTGATTGTCTATCTATCTATCTATTTGGGCCAACAGCGATTGGAGAAGAGTTTCTGTTTGCTTCGTTAGAGTACTTAGTTAATGAACATCATTATCCTGACAGGCATCATCATAACTCATATGCATATGCTGGAGCTGGATATTCAGTTTCAGTTTAATTCATACGCACTGAGGACAGAATTCATGTCTAATGGTTTGGTTCATAGAATGTGCCTACTCTGCACTTATTAATACACAGCTCGTACAATTGCGACCAGTTTTAAGTGGAGCTGTAACACTCTTCTTTGAATATCTATGAAATATACAACCTAAAATCGGTACGTATTGTCGAAGAGGTCTTGGTAACTAGAGCTAGTAAGAATTTTTTATAACTAGAGATACTTCAACATCTTTACCACCACACCACGTTATAACTCCTAATCGTACTATACTCACTAAAGTTGTTGATGAATGGCTATAGATGCTATGAGATGGTGATTAGCTTGCATTTTGCACTATCTGGTCCGGGTAAGTTTCGTTACTTTTTTTATATTGTCATCTAAGATCCATCATTCACCTATAAAATACGAATTAATTTTACTTAATTTCAATCACCTTAACTCTTAGCCTAACTCCAACACAACCAATCAATAACATTAAACATTTATCCTAATTCACCCTTAACAGATCATGAAGGATTTCACCAAAATAGATGGAATACACTCTTATGATTGGTGCTTGTTTAGAAACTCCGTCTCCGTTTAATGTTCATTAAACATACTTATTGACCCTTATCATATCACCTTTTAATGATTGAAATCAATTAATATAGTGACTAAGAAGCCCCAATCTCACACCTATAGAAAGGATATAGAGTAGAAAAGATCTTACACATGGTGGGGTAATACATGTTGAAACAAAATCACTTTCATTGTCTCCCTTTAGGTTTATTTCAAATAACAATCCCCTATTGTGTGTTGAAGAATTTTGGTGAAATAAATGAATTCTCAAATTGTTCGATGTGTTGTTCATAAGGGCCCAAACCGCTCAAACTTTTCATGTTCTTATAACTTCATTTCTTAAAATAAATATCACTATAAATATAAACAGTAATACTCTGTTCAGTTCACCTTAATTTCAGTTAAATTAAATTCAGTTCAGTTTAGGTCCATTCAGTTCAGTTAAGTTCAGTTCAGCTTTGCTTAGTTCAAATTTGTACTTTAATTCAGTTCAGTTAAGTTCAGTTCAGGTTCATTCAGTTCAGTTCAGCTTTCTTCAGTTCAGTTAAGTTCAGTTCAGAAACTCTCAGTCGAATTGAACGGAGCCTAAGTCACTAAAATAGTTCTGTAGTAAAAATGTAATTGATGCTATAAATATTAATTTTACAGTTGCTTAGTAAAATCACAACTTTCACATCAAACTTCGAAAAGGTAATTTGTCAGTATTACGTTTTTTGGTAAAATTAAGACTACGTTAAATACAATTTAAATTAAGTTATATTGAGTTCAATTCAGTTTGGTTAAGTGCAAACAATATCTGAGTCTCTGTACTAATCGAATATACTAATAGGGTCAAATACTGTCTCTCACTGCGGTTAGACTTTGGAGTCAAATGAAATCCAAAATAGACTAAATTTGACTTATGGGTTCTTATTCTGTGATTCTGATTATCCATGAAAATGAAGAAAATCTGCAAGAAATCCGGTAAATCAGCAGCAGCCTGCAAATAGCCACTCCTTTCAGGTAAACACTAAACAAGAATCCATCATATTCAAAGTTTCAAACTTCAAAGCATTTTTTGTTTGTTTTACTTATTACTGGTATTATTGAATTGATGATGTGAATTGAAGACTATTCACAAGAAAATAAAGGGTTGAATCTTAAATGCATTTTCTGCAGCAGCAGCAAATCCGTACTCTCTCTTGCCTCATAAATAATCTGTCACAGCCATTAATGATCATCCATGAACAACAGTGAAAAGCTATACATACACATGGGGGTGTATTGTATAGATTAGATATAATAGAGGAGGTGGAGAGGAAGGAAGGAATCAATCGAAGAAATCCCATTTTTTCGAATCGAATTGATTGCAGAGAGGGAGTATGTCCTTTCACCATTGAAGAGTGAAGACATTATCACATTTATTGCTTCCATCTTCAACACCATGATTGTGGGGTAACAGTACACACTCTCTCTCACATGGAATTAGGTCATCTTGCATTTACTTCTCACAGAGTCCCCTACACACAGTGACAAACTGTACCCCTTTTGTTTTCTTGATTTTTTTATTTTTTTATTTTTATCAAGTTTTTTTACCCAGCAAGCATTTTTTTTCTATTTTCTGGAAGTAGTAGGAGTAGCATTTAACCTCAAAAGTCTTACGGCAGTATTCTTTTCCTTCATTAATTCAGCTGCATCCATTTATGGGTCTATGTTTTCTTGATTCAGTGGTCAATATCTTCAATTCTTCATTTCTTTATGTGTGTTGCACTGTTACTAGTACTAGTGTATATTTTTGCCTTACATGGTGTCATTGGCTGATTGGGTGAAATGCATAGTGCAAATGGAAATTTCAAAGTTCATGGGTAATAGTAATGCTAATTTGAAATTTCAGGGCGAAGCCAGGATTTGAAAAAAAACTTAGGGCTCAGTTAGTGTGATTTTTTTGAAGTTTAAATATTGATAAAATTTAAAATGCGTTTGAGTTGGCTAAATTAATATCATTTGGCACCAACAAACAGTAAAAAAAGGTAGGGCTCAAGTTCGATTTTATTGGAAAAATACATATATAAAGTTCAAAATTTTAAAAATGGGTAAGCACAGCTTCGCCCTTGAGTGTGTCGTAGCACCACACCCCTAACTAGTAACTACGATCAAATTGTCAAATAAGCTCATCTAGTAAACTTAATCCTTTATTCCGATTGTATCTTCCTAAGGGCTTATTTTATCTTTAATTAAGATATAATAGTATGCATCTTCGATTGAGAAATAATGGTATGTGGGAGGCATTATCTTATTAATAAATTTGCGAGTGGGTGAAAAAGTAGTGATAAATACTTTAGAGGGAACTAATGAATACTTCTGAAAACTTTTCATTTTTGGAGTTAATAAGTTTGTAATCTAAGGCCAAAAAACGGAAACTTAGGAAGATATTGTTGAAATGGTGTGAGTACTCATCTGTCCCATTCAATTCTTTACCTTTCCGTATTTGGAAACTACCCCACACATCATCTATATTATTTTAAACACATACCCAAATTTCACACATTTTTAACTTTCATAAACGTAAGTTATTCATCGGGACGGATGTGTATAAGCTAGCAACAATTATTTAGTGCTAAAGGGGTGTTTGCAATAGTTTCAACTTAAAATAAGTAGATTAATTTAAGGAGAAGTATGTATACGTAACTTATTAGAGAATTTAATGGGTGTTTGCAAAAGTTCACTAAAAAGTTAGAGAAGTTTTAGTAGTGTTTGCAACTCAACTTATTATAAAAAAATAACTAAAATGCAACTTAATTTAAATAGAAGTTGCTTAAGTAGGGTTGTGCCAGCTTGTCTAGTTTCAACATATCTAGCTTAATTTAAGATAATTTGCCAGCTTATAATTTATTGTAAATACTTAAAAAAAGCAGCTTTTATTTAAAATAAAATAAGTGATAATCTGGTTAAGTTAAACTGCTGCAAACACCCACTAAGCACAACTTTGATGGAAAATTCTATACACGGGGTCTATAATAATAGTATGGACCTTGTGGACATGTATGCTCCGCATGCATGCAACTTTGGGCTATGCCGATGCGTGATGTAGAATGTCTTCAACCATAGGGTCTATGAAATTCTCATTATAATAAACTTGATCTATTATCCATGAAAGAATATGTATTAGCTGAATTTGTGATATAATTGAAATCGTTTTGCTTGTGTTTTCATGAACTGTGAGTGAATTCTTGTTAGCTTTGCTTGTCCCAGCCCCTCTTTAATTGTTTTAGCAGTTCATTCCACCCCCTTTAAATTTTATTGTGAAATTCCTTTTGTTCATCTCACTGTTAGGACTATTGCATGTACTTGAGATTTGTGATTTAAACTAGCATACCAACATTAATTATGAATTTTGTACAAAGGACTGGGCAAATAGTTGGAATGGCCTTATCATTAATCAAAGTAGCAATAATCTAGATATAGGGAGCGAATCACATAATTACAATTGAAGTTTGAAGAATTGCTAGGGTCAGACTCGACGATTTAGAACCAGGTTTGAGCCAGCTCCTAGCTTATCTTCTCAGTATTTAAGTGCTTGCAAACATTCTTTTGTAGCTGTCTCTATATTTTAAGCAATTTATGCAAACACTACTCAGGATAGGTCGCTTTACATGCATTCTTTTAAATTCAACTCATTAAAGAAAGCTGAAGTTATCGCAACCCAACCCCGAAACCCCCAATGTTGAACATTTAAGCTCAAGTTGGCTAAGCGCTTGTGCAAAGCGCACCCCAGCTACGGGGCTTATATTGAAGCAACCTTACCTCATAATGTGGTAGCTCACCAAGCTAAACAGCTCGCGGTTCCGCCAAGTTCACCATCATTGAAGAATTCCCAAGAATTCACAAAAAATAAAAAATAAAACATAATAAGATAAAAGTACCTGATTTGAAAATGAATATTGTACCACTGCATTTAAAATGCATGTACCTCTCATTTTTATTAAATGTATAGTGTATGCAGATTTATTGGCGTGACAGAATAAATAATTAAGTAACCTGAGTGCTAGGGAACAACAGGGGCAAGCAATAAATAAACGAATTATTTTGTGTGTGTTCCATTTAATCAACCATTCAATATATCCTCGTCCATCATGTTGAACATTATAGCCTCCTCCATATTTGGTTTAAAATTACATAATTTCTTTGTAGTTGTAGCACTATGCATGTCTATATATATCAGTGTAAGTTAGAGCATTCATTGCATTTGCACAGCCAGCTGAGTTTTAGCCAGTCTCATCCCTCTCTCTCTCTCTCTTAAATATTTCTGAGACGTCTATATCTTCTTATCAACATTGAAGACTTTTACCCTGCTTGCTTTTTGGTCTCTCATCTTGTTTGGTATTTCACTCATTTTGGGAGAAAAAGGAACCACCTTTCTTTTTCTTGCTTTTTGTACACTAGTGCACTTTTGTTCACCATGTTGGAGATAAATGAAGGTTTTTCACTTAGGAGTTTTAAGACTTTCATGTTTCTTGCTTTGTGATATGTGAACACTCATTGTGGAGAGAAAATACAAGGAGAGTAGAGTTTCTTAGTGTCTTGAGTTTTAGTGTTGTTTTAGTGGTTTTCTTGATGGGGAGAGCACCTTGTTGTGACAAGAAGGGGTTGAAGAAGGGACCTTGGACTCCAGAGGAAGATGAAAAGTTGGTGGAATACATCAACAAGCATGGCCATGGAAGCTGGCGTTCTCTCCCTAAGCTTGCAGGTTTGTTTCCATTATGAATATGGTGACTGAATTTACTCTATTAGTGGTCCAACTTCTTCAGTTGGTCCTAAATAAACAAGAAGTTCTGTAATGTGATTGAGTATACATAGTTTTATGTGTTGTAGACCACCATAATGCAAATCTTTATAACAGATCTAAAAGCCATTTTGATAGCATTGTGAGTGGATGTGGTTGATGAGTGTCTTTATTCATTTTTTTTGGCTTCAAGGAACTCTCTTGGCTTTCAAATCTTGGTGAACTTTGCTTAGTAACTTGAATGCAGAAGTTAAGGAATGTTTTTACTGTTATGGAGTTATTTACAGACTAGAAGTATGATACAGTGGCTGTCATCTTTAACAGGTCTTCTTCGGTGCGGGAAGAGTTGTCGGCTTCGTTGGACAAACTATCTTAGGCCAGATATCAAACGAGGCCCTTTCACTCCAGAGGAGGAGAAACTTGTCATCCAATTACACGGCATTCTTGGGAACAGGTTTGCACCCCCGTTTGGCTGGTTATATCACTTGGTTAAGTGTCTAGCTTGACATGTTGAACATTTAGCTCGTTTGATTAATGATCTATTATAGCACAAACAACACCTATGTACACCATGCTTGGTAGTTGTTTATATGCCTTAAAGTTCCCGTGTCTACAATCTCTTCGTTGCATTTCCCATGTTTCTTGCTTAGACTTGTGTGGCTGAATCAAAGTTGTTCTACTGTACTTTTCATTTCATCATGTTAAGGAAGAGTTGCTGCAAGAGCTCACTTAATCAGCTTAAAGTCCTTTTGTTTGTATAGTGTTTAACTGTTTTCAAGTAGAGCTCTTGAGCTGTCCTTTGCTTCTCAAAATGACCTCTATGTGCTTCTCAAAAGGAGCTTAACCTGATCTTGGCTGTTTTTGCAAATGAATCTTGGAAAAGTAGGCTATTTGTATGAAGATGGCAGGAAGTGGTTATGAAATGAAGTCTTGTTCTGTTTTATGTAAAGAGTAGGGTAGAAATTGTGCTTAAAAGACTGTTTGTGGTGCGGTATCAGTTATTTAGAGAGTAATGTTGACCTTTCTCTAGGTGGGCTGCCATTGCCGCGCAGCTTCCAGGAAGGACGGACAATGAGATCAAGAATCTATGGAACACTCACCTGAAGAAACGGTTAGTACGAATGGGAATCGATCCACAAACACACAAACCAGCTGAGACATCACTTCTGAACAGGCTGCCTTCATCCCCATCAACTCGCCACATGGCGCAGTGGGAGAGTGCAAGGCTTGAAGCTGAGGCTCGCCTGTCTCTTGAATCAACACTCTCGAAAGCACCACCAAAGGGGAAGTCAGAACCTGACCTTTTCTTGCGCCTGTGGAATTCTGATGTTGGAAAAACTTTCCGAAAAGCCAGCAAGGGAGAAAAAGCTTCTGAAAGCCCAGATTCTTCGTCGTCAACAAAGTGCGGTTCTCTGTCTGGAATGACTACTGAAACAGGTTTTCTTGTAGCAGATTCATCGTGTCCTAAGATCGAGCAATATGATGATACGGAATGCAAAAGTGGGAAATCATGCACTGGTGATGCACATTCCTATAGCTCAGATGAACTAGAAGACTCGTCTGAGTCAGCATTGCAGCTTCTTTTGGATTTTCCATGCGACAATGATATGAGCTTCTTGGGACATACAGATTACTACGGTTTGTATCCCTTCGATCTCACTGAAGCAGGTAAAGGCGGCTTCCTCTAGATTAATTGTAGAACTGGACATGTTTTTTGTTCGCCTAATGTTACGCATCTCCGGCTTAGAGGTAGATGCTAGGCTAAAAATTGATGTATATTGAAGTATTGCAAGATTGACATGTTCTGCAGCTATCTATTTTAATCTGTAGGCAAACTTTTTCCAGTTCTATGCTTCAGTGTAATGCTATTGAGATTATATAATGGTAGATTTGTATCCTTTTGAATGATGATTTACATGCATAATTGGCTTGTATTGCATCCATGTTTAGGTATTCTGGTACAGCCAATATATATAGTGCAAAGATACTTGTCTAGATGTGCCTAAGTGACTCGTAAATTGCATAGAACTTGCGATTAGAAATATCATGTGTGTGATACATTAAATTCCATCGAGTACTTCTGTACGAAACTAAGTAATTTTTTAGCCACAAAAAGAGAACTATGTAATTTTGTGATAATAGAAACTCGAAGCTAGGTAAATATTTCAAAATACAACATGGCTTGACAATCAAATCTGGTAGATTTCTGGATCCATTTTCAATTCATGATAGTTTTCTGTCTTGATCACTGGAGTAAAATGTAACTATGCATTTCATGAAATTGGTGCAATTAATGATATCACAGTGCATTATCACTGGAGTATAACTTGTTTGCTTACTGCTTCAAGAACTATAACACTTGTTCAAAAGTCAAAACACAGTTATTTTTCACAATGCAAAAGAGAACTATAATTACAACATGAAGTATAAGGAACAAAAACCATATCAATTGTGACTCTCACAAGCAAAGCACAACCTGAACAAACAAACAAAAAAAGGAAACCTTGCAAGTATAAATGAAATATCGCCTTCTTTTAAGATTTACAGCTGAAGTAGACGAGGTTTTAACAGCCAAAGCATCCGAAACCTGACTTAGGAGTTTGCCCCGTGGCACGGAACTTTGCAGCCGTCTCCTCGGCTTTGAGCATCTCTTCTCCTCGTTTTGCTTCAACCATAGCCCGTTTCTCTTCTGCTTGCTTGTGAATCATTGCCACCTTGTTCTTCATCTTTTCTGCATAGTCTGCTTTCTTCTTTTCCAGTTGTTCCTGCCAAGTACCAATACAAACTGTTTAGTAACTGATAATTACTTGATAACAAATATTTTTCGTGACCAATTGTGTTAACATCAGATTTCAGTATTACCTCGATTTTCTTTAGTTCAGATTCAATAGCTGCCTTCTTGGTGTTCTCCCATGAACTAACATCAGAGAACTTCTTTAGGGCCCTGTTCCATCACAAATTTACGATCACCATCATCGATTTGGCAACAATATATTCAAGAAGACTAAACTACATTGCTGCATTGCTATCAAGAGTAGGCCTAAATCCTAATCAAGAGTTTAGGATGAGCTCCAAATATCAAAAGAAGATGTCCCAAGACTCCCAATGAATATACAACTACATAGGAACAGGACGAGTAATGTTCCGGCAAGCTATCATATTTCAATATCGAAAGGAAATAGGCCAGCTATCATATCACAGCTTGTGCATAAGCATATCAACAGATGGTCAAACATTCTATGATATGAATTATGATCATGTTCTTATCAAGTGCATAGGATTTTCTACAAAGTGGAGCTTCTTACTTGTTCTCAACTTTGCTCTTTTCACTTTCTTCCCATGCTTTGATAAAAGACACCCTCTTCTCATCTTCAAGCTTTGCAAGTGCAACATCTGTAAAATTCAGATGATCGGTAAGCATTATCAGCCGATCCACAGTATATACACATTCATTGTAACTACCAAAAGATTACCGCGGTTTGTAACTAACTTACAAGACATCTGCAAATAAAGTTCAAGTTTCTTTTATCTACTTCTTACTATTTCAAGAATTGACATACGTATACAGAATTACAGATACATTAGCTTAAGAATCATATTCATTTCCACCGAAAGCATGATCAATTCATGACTACAGAATTTACAAGAGTGACCTATGAAGCTATGGCGAAATAAGTACCTCTGTCAAGGCTTGCATTCTTACCAGGTGGGTCTGGGATCTCTGCAAAACAAGAATTAAAGTTCAAAAGTTACTAACACAGTAAAATGCCAAAAGGTCTCATGAGGAAAGCAAGTATGAACACTACCAAGTTGTTTAGGTGTCATATGTCTGTCAAAGTGATCAAAAGTGCTCACAAATGATAGTATGAGAGAAATGCAATTGCCATGAGAAACAAATTTGAAATGAACTCTTTATATCTACATCAGCACATAAACGCATTTAGCCAAAACAGGCAATGTTATTCTTGCGTTTTATACTGTCTTCCGAGTTCAATTATTGTTTGATCTCGGTCCCCAAAAAGGTGCGGCTCTCCCAACGGTGTTCAATTCCGTATTATGGGGAAACTTACTGCAGGCATCCTAAGAGTTGAGATACTGTCTAAAATGAATCTTTCCACAGACTAAGATTACACATGGTATGACACCAGAACAACCTACCACATAAAAGTTTCAAACTCTCAATCCATGACACAAAAAGGAGCAAGCTTTATATCATACCTATAACATACATCAAAATCTCTTTACTTTTCCATTAAAACGTTCACCTTATCCGATTACAGGGTAAATTAAGACAAAATTAACAAGGGAAATGTTATGTAAACTACAACTCATAAACCGTTCTAAAATCAAATGTAAACAATCTAAAAAAACGAATAAGTACCTTTTACTAGCTAGACTGTCAATTAATTTACTACTTATTTGAACAGATTCTAATAGACTTAAAAACCTTGAATCATCAATCAATCCCAAACATGGAGAATTATGCAAAATTCAGAATAGTAGCTGGCATGTCACAATTCACAAAACAACAAGTAAGGCAAGAATTAACACAAGTAAAAAAACAAACAAAATTATTAGAGAAAGGTTTAATTAGTGAGTAATTACTAGCAAGAGCAAGAGCTTTCTCGTCGGCGACGTCACAAGGCGGCGGAGCAACAGGCTTATCTTCCATAACGGCGGCAAGTGGTGGGTCCTCGGCAGCAGGGAGCTTAGTATCAACTGCAACTTCCTCAACCGGAGCTGTCGCCATCTATATATATAGAGAGAGAGTGAGAAGTAAAGCTGTAAAGCTCTCTGTCTGTGTTGCTAAAAAGATGAAAGATTCTGGAGAAAAGTTGGGAAAAGATTACAGAGAACAGAGTAAGTAGGTGGATTGTAGAAATGGGAAATAGAAAAGTTTAGTACTTACTATAAATATCTGTAAATACAACCCACAAATTTGTGTATAAGTGTATTGAACGTGTATGTGCGTGTCCACTGTCGACAGTATTGCCTACCTAGTGAGCCGACTGATCCACTGTTCTCTGCTGCACGCTGATATACTGCACCCCTTTCTTCTCACCCTTTGATCATCATCGGATCAATGGTCTATCTATTTTTGTGTCACAACAACTTCATCCAATAAAATAAAATGCGTGAACTTTAAAAATATACCGTGATAGGAAATTATTATATAAATCTTTTTAAAAACTATTTTAAAGGTAAATATATACAATTTAAAAACGGACAAGTAGTAGGAAATGAAAATGAAAAATGATATGCATAATTTAGTTTTTAAACCAAGGGTTTATGACTCTGCATATACATTTGTTCTCAAAATAAATAGTTAAATTCAACTCGGTATATAAAAGTTGGATGTTTTATACTATTAGAATTAAAATATTTTATCTACACGAAAAGGTCATCCAATTTATATGTTAATTACAAGATCTTCTTTCAAACAATGTGAAATAGGATTTAAAGTCGGTATGAATATCAACTTTGCATATGACTATTACATATTTACATGTGAAAATATATATCGGCTCAAATTCATCGATCATTAAGGATCAAGTCCGAATATGAATATATGATAGAGCAGGATATTTAGTAGTAAAGGCGGGGTTGGTGTAAAAAGGGGTGGATGTGGGAGAAATAGTGGAAAGCTGTCCATCGTGCCGACAAGTAAAGACCCTCAACTCAATTACTCATATATGCTTGCCTGCCTTGTAATAATTTTTTTTTTTATTTGTTTGGAATGGATAAGGGTGAAGACTTCATTCATTCGTAAATCAAAGGATGCTATTCGTGATATTTCTTTCTTTAGAATCTTTAAGATGATTTAATCAATTTCTATCATCAATATTGGCATATTGCCATGCATCTTGATATATATGTTGCGACGTATATATTTTTATAAAATAAATATTTATATACTGTATACCCGAGTCAAATATATGATATGTAATGTGCTTTGGAGTTTCCTGATGAATACGGCGTTTAATGCCATACCATACGCACGAGGGAACGTAGAGCTGCTAATGTGCCATATATACTAGTACTGTATAAAGTTGGACAGTAACATTTTAAAAAGTCTTATTTAAGATGATAACATTACTCAATTTATATTGACTCTCACAATAATTAATATGAGATATTCTAATTAACACGTCCCCTGACGTGTAGGTTGTGGCTAGTCGGCTCTACACGTGAAATCATAAATGTTTCATTTTAGACAAGCTTGAATTATAATCGGTTGGGATACTCATCATCAACTATTGCCATGATATCATGTTGATATAAATCCAACACCCTAAAACATCAATAGCGAGGTGTGAAATTAATCCACTTGTGATTTCTCTAACACTCCCCTCACTCGTTGACTCTTATCAACCTTTTTGTGGATGTCTAGCAAGTGAAAAATGTAATGCCTAGTGGAGATATGAGTAGGATAAAGTCTCATAAAAGACTGACTTTCCTAATACATTAGGAAAATCAGCTTTTTATAACTATTTTTATTATTAGAAGTGGTTTTTAAATAAACCGAATGCTTTAAAAAACTTGACTTTTCTAATGTATTAGGAAAGTCAACTTCTTATAATACTTACTCTATGAGTAGTGGGACTCAATCCCAAAATCTGGCTCCGTTAAACTTCTTATAACGGTTTGAATTTTAAGGTTTTTTTAAAAAAAAATTCTTTCTAATTATTTTACCTAGCCGGTGACCGTTGCGTACTTGTTGTCTGCCGATTGTCACCTTTGGTATTTTTAGATGCCAGGGGGATACGCACTACAACTCTCTGACAAGATGATCGATGACAAATATAATAGGGTTTTCATGTTAGAATGACAAGTGTATTAGAGTGTTCTTTTTAATACAATTATCATCATTCTAATAGGGTGCCGCAATGTGTAGCCCCCTAACATCTAATAAATCCCACCGTTGCTACTCCAAAATTGAGAACTGAAAAATATGAAAATGTTCATTTAGGAAATTAGGATAACAGGTGACTTTTACCAACTTATCATGTACCGGAGAAAGCAGTCTATGACTTGGTAAGTTCGTATTTACTAATTTATTCGCCATATTAAAAGAATCCAAAGCTAGCTACTTAACCAATGAGAAAAAAAAAAACAATTAACTAGATTCTCATTGGTGGTGCTCATTTTACACTGGGTGAAAATTTTGGTAGGATATGTGTTGAGGTTGCAACAACACTGATTAAAGTTTACCTATCACAAAGCTCACAATAACAACTAAACCACCAAGACACAGCTGCACCAAACGAAACACACACAGCAAACCCAGAAAACAGAGTAAGAACGATAAAGCAAGAAAGACACAAGATTTAACGTGGTTCGGTTCTGAATAACCTAGCTATGTCCACGGAGATCAAACCAGCTTCACTATATTATCACAATCCGCTATTACAAGTCTCTAACCAATCACAAGAAATAGATTCTCTAGCTAGAACTAATAATATCG
>JAQRGC012288116.1:0-16604 GCA_028659135.1 Plantago lanceolata
TACGAATATTCAAGATGAAAGGACCCACAAAGCAAGCTCTAGGGTTTCTGGGATCTGAAAGATGAGTTTTAAAATGAATTCCCGATTGAATATATTAAACAAAACCTAAAATCTCGGAGCTGCTCTGGCGTGACGCCTGAGAGCCAGGCGTGGCGCCTGGGGTATGCCAGGCGTGACGCCTGGCTGGGCAGAAACTAAGGCTTCTGCCTTAGCTTGCCAAGCATGGCGCCTGGCCTTCTGAACTGTGCCTCCTCGTCTTGAAATGGCTAAGTGTTATGCACAAGCTCCCGAAACTCCTTCCTTGGCCTAGCAAACGTCCCGGCACTCGTTGGCACACCCGTGGGCAACCGTGAGCAGCTGTTTTGCACCAAAATGTCCACTTTTACGCCGAATTGTGATCATCAACCGAAATTCACCTAAACTCTGAAAATAACAGAAAACCAGGGAAACGTGACACTATTCTAACTAAAATGCATACTCGAGGCTAGCAAATAAGGTGAAAAAAGAACAAATGACGGTGCTAAAAACATCGTCATCACGTAACACCTTCACATATTCTCAAATGTGACAAATGTAGTGTTTGTCACAATCACTCTAGCATTAATGACACCAAAAGATTGTCACAAAAGGAAATTTGGCATCACAAAACTAATCGGGCGGCCCGCATAGATTTGTCACAAATGACAAGAGGTTTCATCACTAAAGCAAATTTTGGGCAGCTTCACATTTATCACAAAAGCTTACCACATTGTCACCAAACATAATCTCGACAGCTTTAGTTTCATCACAAATGAGGGGGGGTTTCATCATTAAAGCCAAATTCCGGCACCGGAGTTTTTATCACAATTGGTTGTAGCTTCATCACAAACTCCACATTTCGGCCGGATCAATTTCATCACAATTACTCTTTAGGTTTATCACTAAAGTGAATCTCCGGCACCGGACATTTCCTCACAAATACTATGGACGGTTATCACTGAAGTGAATCTCCGGCACCGGACCGGACATTTCATCACAAATACTCTTGACTTTTATCACTAAATTGAATCTCCGGCACTGGGCATTTCATCACAAATACTATGGACGGTTATCACTAAAGTGAGTCTCCGATACCGGACATTTCATCACAAATACTCTCGACTTTTATCACTAAAGTGAATCTCCGACACCGGAGATTTCATCATAAATGCATATTATATCATCACAAATAACATTGTCCGGTACCGTGCTTTTCATCACAATTTGTTATGTAATTTATCACGAATGACGGTATTCCGGCATAGTAAATGTCATCACAAATAAAGGATGCATTGTCACGATTTATACTTTAGTGTCACCTTACTTTTCATCAACATTTATCCAACATCATCACGAATGTTATATTCTAGCACCCTAATGTTCATCACAATAATACGTAACCACTCCTATAATTTTCATCACAAACAAATAAAATAATGATGTAATCAAGTAAAATGCAATAAAAAAAAGATTACCAAGAAAATACTAATAATATATAACTTTAGTTCAACATGCGGATACTTAACATATTGTGGCCTTGTTCTCGCAATAACATAATTCCCGAATATCACAATAAGGTAAAAGGGTAGCCTATATGTCCTGAATATATAGAAGAGGCCTGGAGACCGCAAAATTCGAACAAGTCTACCACAAAAGAGCTAACTACATAGCCACAACGATCACGTGCATTTCCACCTTAGTTTGAGCCACCATTGCACGCTACATACTGCCCTCATCATCCAATCCAACATCTATACAACACAAAGAGCATTAACCAGTTTTAAGATTTACACGAAAATGATTAGAAAGGGTTTATACAGAAAGAGGTATACAGAAAGACCATGAATCAGTTCAACCTTAGCTTCACTAATACAAAAATTAACCTACAACATTAAGCCATCCAGAAAATGCTTTCATCCAGAAAATTCATCTAGTATTACTAAACAAACCAATCTTTATTCATCCAGATCCTAGCAAGATACATATATATAGCATAACATTCATATTCATATAAATTATGATACACGCTACACGTGTATTTACACGCTTTTTATTCTGACGTTATCATCTGATGCAATGTTCTTAATAAGCCATTCCTTAACAATATAGTCATATAAAAGTAGTAAATAAAACTACAGTGTGACTCCATAATCCATATACGACACGTCTAGAAACTTAATAAAATGCAACAAAACGACTATCACCTATTTGTGAAAAGCTTCTGTTGCAAAGATTAAAATTTCTTGCATCCACAGAAGCAACAACCGCTTACACTAAGAAGATCATTCTGCTTGTGTACTAGTATTGGTTGAAAGATGGATTAATGGCATTTTATCGCTTTGTAATCTAGCAAATAGTCCTACTCACAGGACAATTAAACTAGGCAAATAATTTTCCTAAATTTTGGAAGTGTTTGATAACATCTGCTTCGAAGTGTACTTTTGCATAAGAGGAACCCCTTTGACATTGAGGAGGCATATTGCATATATTGTCCAAAAATTCAAGAAGGTTGTTTAAACTTCATATTTCCCTGAGGTAACAGTTGCCTATTATTAAGTATCTAAGGGGGCAAAAAAAAAAAAAACCGCAGATGCTAGATCATGCAAGTTATTGTGATTAATGGAAAATAGGTAAAGATGCCCATCAATTAGTTAAATTCGACTTTTCAGTCTCGGAACTCATAAAAGCATACCTGCTTCAAGATCCAGCATCTAGATAAGCATGAACGTGATGTTCACACCAACAACAGCAAATGGGTACTCCCACAGTGCCCTATCACCCTCCTGTTTCTGGAGAAGACTGTGAAATGATTTCTGTGAAAAACATTCAGTACGATTTTAGGAGAAAATATTTCAGATTTACTTGCAGAAAAATCTCTACAGCTTTTCCACAAGGGGGAATGCCATGCAAAAAATCACATACCAAAACTTCAACAAATTCAGTACCTTGGAAAATTTTCAGAGTTAGACAAGGTAAATTTGCAGAATGATATAATCCATGTGACTTTTTTTTGGGTGGAAAGCCATGAGACTTTATTCAAGAAAATGTTCTTTTGAAAAAATGTTCACTTAAACATATTAAGAGTTCAAAGACATAAATTAATAGTAAGAACTTAGGTTATTGCATTAGTTTCCTACAATTAATAGTCAAATAGGCATGTGCTTTTTCAGTGATAATGTACAACGAACATAGGCGGTCGTGTTAAAATTTGGAACAGGGCCTATAAAACTTAAGAGAATTTGGCATGTTTCATTTATCATAATTTAATGTCGGAAATACAACTTTTGCAATCTTCTCTTGTTATTATTATCATGCACTACAAGTAAACACCATAAGAAGATTTTCATAGTAAAGAATATATCTAGTTGTAGTACATGAGCAAAAATTATTCCCAGGTCTAGAGACATAGAAACTTAACATGAGGGGTGCTCATAAGTATCACTCTCTCAATGCAAGAACGATGAACCAGGCTGCCATATCTCTTAAAATGGACTATCATCCAGCCGCAAGGTCCGAGCTAACTAAGTTGCACAACAAGCTGCAACCCCTATGCTATTTAGCAACGTACAGAACTGTTGCATAGAACCACACCCAAGTTAACTCCAACCTAACTTTTACAATACTCATGTAGTTATAAACAAGCAAAAAAAGTGGTTGAAGTTGTGTCTATACCTGTGTTATAACTTCTAAGTTCATACGCTCCTAAAAAACTTATTCTAGCATCTGGTTTTGCATACTACAGAAAGTTTCCCCAATATGCGTTATATCACGAAATATCATAGAATGGAAAATCTGCATAGAATAAAAAAGAAGTCATGTTGCAAAAGAGATTCCATAAGTCCGTTTAGGTTGGGTACTCGAAGGGAAACTGATACAGGACAGAGTGCGTGTATGGGGCTAAGAGAAAAGGCCATACCTTCCCATTCATAACCATCGATTATTCATCCGAGGAATCCGTTGATAGCGATTGATTAGGGGAAACGTACACAGTCATGAATCCATGTAGTATGTACTTTTCGAGGTCGACCTAAGTGGAGAAAGATACAGAAATGCAAATGGCTATGTCAAAAAAAAATTACTGGTGCAGCAACAGAACTGACATGGCACAATGTATCCATGTTCTTGTTAATTGTTATAGTAGTACTTGGATCTTTTGTACTACCTGAACATGTAAGCAGACTATCAGCTGAAATCACCATGAGTAATGCTATTGTTTAATCATTAATATTCTATCTTAGGAGCTGCATGAAAAATACATTAAGAGATTCTGAATGGAGATAGTTCTTCATAAAATTACCAAACAGGTTTCAAGAATATGAGGTTTACCCGCTTACTGAGATTCGAAAGTGATGGTGTATAAATATCACCAGACGAATTAGAGGGCGCTCTGTGAGAAAAGACTAAGGACGTGTAGCCTTAAGTCGTCCGAAATTGAACAATAAAGAAATAAATACAGAGCCCCCGACCCTAAGCACCAAGCACCACGAGTCTGGCGGTCGTATTATCAAGGGTCGGCCTGGACTTGTGTAGGAGATGAAGAGAATAACATGAGTATGGGACTCGTGTAACGTAACGTAAGAGTTTACACGACTCCCATACCTACGAGCCAGAATCACCAAGGTCTGCAAGAAGAGATACTTCCAACAATGTGTCCTCCACGAGTAGGGTACTAGGGGGTCGGACTGGGAACCGAGCCTCTTGTTGGACATGCTAATGGGCCAGATCCATGCTTATTGGGCCTAAAGTCCAATAAGAGGCCATGGACCTTGTCCTTTAGCTTGGCTCAATCTAAGACGGACACTTGTGGCTCATCCAAGCCACCTAGTACAATCCTACATCTATAAATAGGCTCACCTAGCCTCATTTATGGACAAGCAATATCACTTGGTATTAAACATTCAAGAGAGCTCTCAAGTAAGCTCCAACTCCTCCACTCTTATACTTGGGATAAACTCCCAACAAGTAAAGTTTAAGTCCTTCTTAACAACTTTGGAAAGATGGGTATAAGTAGACTCACCCCCCCTCCCTATTCCAAGTGCGCAGGTACTTAGCATATGAGCCCCAAGAATTGAAGTAAAGAAGAAGATTGTATACCCCCACCAACTTGCAATCGGTATAGAAGTCCCAAGCGCGCGACCTAATTGCGGATCATCAAAAAGGCCCCGCATCATTGGCGCCCACCGTGGGGCAGATTCTCGGAAAGTCAATCTCAATCGTCGTACTCGTGATGCCTCCGAAACGCGTACCCAAAGTTGTGGGTCGTAAGAAGCAGAAGGAAGGTGCCACCACGAGTAACATGGAAAGCGAACCTCCAGTTGGCATTGATGCGGATAACCATCCGACTGCGAATCTGGTCCCTAGCCCCTCACGAGCCTCACGCTCAAGGGATACAGAGAGGAGCGGGGAGTCGCGGAATAGATCCGAGTCCCGTGCCAGGACCGCATCACGAGCCACATCCGACCGCCACTCTAGCAGGGAGACCAGTCGACACACTACGCGTGATGAGGAGATCACCGTCGAGCGTCTGACTCGTAGACTTCGTGAACGACAGTCAGAGCTCCAGCGCGAGCGTGAAGATCTGGAACAACGTGTGGCGGAGACAAGGCTGAGGCGAAAAAATCCACGACCTCCACTGGTCGTGGTACTCAATGACGGAACGGAATTTGACCTAGACTGCCTCCCTCCCGGATGAATGATGAGCAACTCCTGTACTTCTTGGAATTGCTCAATGGTCGAAAGAGACATGCCACTACCTCGAATCATCCGTCCCAAAGAGAAAGGCATGATAGTACGAGAGTGAGGGACGTGGTAGACATCACTGATTCTAGATCCAGGAGAATGAGCTCGAACCATCATGGAGACCAAGAGGCTGATAGTCGTGGGGAGCCTACGAGGTTCGAGAATTTCGTCAATAGGCGTCCCGTGACGGAGAGGCTTGGTAGTGATCTCAGAATCAGGCTCAATGCCCAGAGGAATGCAAGGACCACTGGAAACGAGGCTCTTAACCTAGAGCAGGATGACCAGGGTGCAGCCCATGCTACCCCACAGACTGCTGTTCCAGTCACGACTGTGGTGCCAAACACGAGTCCGGCACCCATGGTAGCCCCTGTCACAGAAAATGAGGCTCTTCGTATCATGGAGGAGATGCCCGGGCTATTCACGGACCCCGTCACTGGGAAAAAGCTCACCAAGGAAGAAATTTGTGCCCAGCAAAACGCATTGAAGGACCAAGTTGAGGCCCTATCCAAGATAATGCAAGTGCACGAGAAGGAGATTTTCAATACTCCCAATCCCCTCTCACTTGAAATCCAATCCGCGAGGATCGAGAAGACGATTCCCCCATTGGAATCCTACTTTGGGAAGAGTTGCCCGGAGAGCCATCTCATGCGGTACCAAAGAAAGATGGGAATCTACGGGCACAACAAAGATGTTTTGGCATTGAATTTCCCCACTACATTATTTGATTATGCCATGAAGTGGTGGATCAAGTTTCCGAGTGGGAGCATCAAGTGATTTGATCAAGCTTGTAAGCTATTTGTTGAGAAGTTCGCCCGCATGAAGCGAAAGAAGAAGTCTATTAGTTTGCTCCCCGGGACCATCCAAGGCCCTAACGAGTCCATTAGGGACTTCCTTGGGAGGTTCTGCAAGGTGGCGGAACTAGTAGAGACTCATACTGTTGTGAAGAGAGTGGATATCCTCTATGAGAACCTCCACAATCGCCAGTTGGTCGACCTCATAGCCACGGCACAACCTAGGTCAGAGACGGAATTCGAGGATATCTGTGATAGGTTCATTGACTTAGAGGAATTCAAGAAGTACACTCCAATCCGGGCCGGGGCGATTGTCAAAAAAGAGAACCCCACTCCCAAGGTTGAGCCTCCCAGGCCTAAGCCAAAGTATGAGCAGAGATACGAAGGAATTCCTAGGCCACCTAAGGCTCCGGGATTTACCGAGTTCACTGAGTTGAACAAACCAAGGTCTGAGATCCTCTCAATCATGCAAGGTTGCAACATGCCCATCCAGTATCCTCCCAAGATCTCACCGGATCGAGTTCATCCCAATTGCAAGAAGTTTTGCAGCTTTCACAGGAGCAGGGGCCATGATACCAATGCATGCACTAACCTGAAGATAGAAATTGAGAAGAATGTGAAAAGTGGCAAGCTCTTGGAACACGTAGCCAATACGACTCCTAGTGCCACTCAAGTTCAGTTGCCTCCACCCCCAGTAGGAGAGCCTGCTCCTCCTGCACAGCCCGATCTCGTGCACCCTGAGGCGCAGGATGAGCTACCTGAAGGGCTAGATCCCAACAATGTCAACAACATTCCATACCGTGGCCACATCAATACCATTTGGGGAGGCCGGCAGGAGGAATCACTAGGAAGGCCATGGAGAGGACGGCGCAGCACATCCTTTGCATGGACAAGGCTTATGGCCCCTTCATACCCGAAGGCACCAACAAAATACATTTTGATGAAAGTGTGATCCCAGCCCCTTGTGTTGGAGGAGGCGAAGTCATAGATCCCGACCTTCCTTTGGTGGTTACAATTGATATTGCGGCCTTCACTGTCTCTAAAGTCTTCATTGATACCGGGTGTTCTTGCAACATCATCTTCGCCGACACTCTAGCCAAGATGGCGGTAAGCACCAAAGGTATCCTCCCAGTTAAAGGTGCACTCAAAGAATTTGGTGGAGGACCAGTGAAACCCATTGGGGCATTGCACTTAGCGGTGTCCATGGGCGAAGCCCCCAAGAGAGCCACACACTTGCTCCTATTCATAGTGGTGGACATACCGTTTGAATACTGCATACTCTTTGGGCGTCCGGGGATAAACCAATTCAGGGCTATACCATCTACCTTCCACAACAAGATGAAGTTCCCTACCCCCCAAGGCGTAGGAGAAGTCATTGGAGATAGGAAAACCGCTTGGAAATGCTACTCTATGTCCACTAGACATTGCAACCAGGAACCCGAGGGTGAGCTCTTGGTCTTGAGCCACATGGGGGGACTCCCTGACATTCTTGTGATGGAGAACGGGGAGCCCCGACCCAAGGAACATGAAGAATACCAAGTTATCCCAGAAATACCTTGTGCTCCTACTCCTACTAGGCGCCACATCCAAGAAGAGTGCCTAGAGCCTCGAGAGGCCATCCGAGAGGTCCAAATCATCGAGGGATTCCCGGAAAAGGTGGCCCATATGGGGAGCGAGATGTCCCAAGAAGTGGAGCTCAAGCTTATTGAATTCCTCAAGACAAATGAGGATGTCTTCGCCTGGGGAACGGAGGACTTAAAAGGAATTGATCCAAGAGTGGTGGTACACCGCCTCAAGGTAGACCCCAAGGTCACGCATTTGAGACAAAGGAAGAGGGACTTTTGCGCCACGGATAATGAGATCATAGACGAGGAGGTCTCGCGCTTACTCAAAGAGGGGCACATCAAAGAAGTTAGATACTCAAATTGGCTTTGCAATGTGGTGCTAGTACAAAAGACACCGGGCAAGTGGAGGATGTGCAATGACTTCACTCGCCTCAACAAGCATTGTCCTAAGGATCCCTACCCCCTTCCTAGAATTGACTTGTTGGTGGACTCTACAGCGGGATGCGCCCTACTTAGCTTCCTTGATGCGTATCAAGGCTTCTACCAAATTCGCATGGCTAGGGAAGATGTGGAGAAGACTACGTTCTTTGCCAATGGCTCCGTCTATTGCTTCAACGTCATGCCTTTCGGCATGAAGAACGCGGGAGCAACATACCAAAGGCTCATGAACAAAATGTTTGCCGAAAAACTAGGCAAGACCGTGGAGGTCTATGTTGATGATGTGCTCGTCAAGAGCAAGAAAGAGTACCAACACATAGCACACCTCACCAAGTGTTTCGCTATCTTGCGCAAATTCGGAAAGAAGCTCAACCCGGCCAAGTGCACCTTTGGCGTGAAAGGTGGGAAGTTCCTAGGGTACATGGTGACCGAGAGGGGAATAGAAGCGAACCCGGAAAAGATAAGAGCCATACAAGAATTGCCACACCCCACTAACCTCCATGAGGTGCAACAATTGGTTGGCAAGGTAGTAGCCCTCAGTCGATTCATTTCAAGGTCGGCGGAAAAGAACTTGCCTTTCTTCAAGGCACTTAATAAGACGGATGTCTTTACTTGGGGCAAGGAGGCTCAAGTGGCTTTCGAGGACTTGAAGGATTACTTGCAAAATCCCCCTCTCCTTGCCAAGCCCGAATTCGGGGAGCCACTATACCTTTATTTGGCCATCTCCGATCTCACCACAAGCTCGGTACTAGTAAAGATCAAAGCCAATGAAAGTCTCCCGGTTTACTACTTGAGCAAGGCTCTATCCCCCGCGGAGACTAGATACTTGGAAATTAAAAAGTATGCTTTCGCGCTTGTCCACACCGCAAGGAAGCTCAAGCCTTACTTTGGGGCACACAAGGTCATTGTGGTTAGAAGCCAACCCTTGAAGCAAGTACTAGGAAAGCCGGACACCTCAGAGAGAATGGCGAAATGGGCTATAGAACTCACAGAGTTCGACATTGAGTTCCAAGGTCCAACCTCTAAGAAGGACCAAGTATTGGCAGATTTCCTTGCCACATACCCTTCGGACTCCCAAGAGGCATCCCATGATGTCGCTTCGGAGCACCCCGAGTTGCATTCCAAGAGACACGGCACCTTGGAGGGACCAGTTGATATGGTAATAGATGAAGAAATTGGGGTACTTGACAAGGATGTAGACATGTTCTTACTCGATGAGCCCGAGAAAGCTGGAGCCACAACCTTAGAAAAGGGAAAACTCCCTAGTGCCACACTTGGAGAGGACGAAGAGCCTAACCCCAAAAGGAGAGAACTCACGGATTACGGAGATTTGTGGGAACTACAAGTCGATGGATCGGCAACTCGGAGGTCCGCTAGGATTGGAGTTTATCTCATCAGTCCCTCTGGAGCAATCCTCCAGTATGACATCACTTTGGACTTCAAGGCCACCAATAATGAAGCGGAGTATGAAGCCCTTCTAGCGGGTATGAAAATGGCCAAGGCCTTGAATGTCAAGAAGCTACACGCTTCCACGGATTCACAACTTGTAGCATCCCACTATTCCGGAGATTTTGCTACCAAGCAAGCGTCCATGGTGGAATACTTGGCCATGGTGGAATTCCAACTCTCAAAGCTTCCTAGAGAATAAAATGAAAAGGTGGATGGATGCCTTAGCACGATTTGCATCTGCTTCCGGAGCCCTGGACACTAGAGGTGTGATCCTCATGAACGTGGATGTCCCGTTTCTTCTCTCTAGCAAAAACCAAGTGTTCAGCATTTCTAAAGATACTTCATGGATGTTAGATCTTATAGCCTACTTGGCCTAGGGCATCTTGCCCCAAGATCCAATGAAAGCTAGGAAGGTCCAATACCGCTCCTACCAGTATTACCTTAGAGGCTCCGACCTCTACAAGCGTTCTTTTGGAGAAGTAGACTTGAGATGTGTTCCTCCTAGCGAAGTCCAAGCCATACTCGATGAATTCCACGCTGGAAGCTGCGGCAACCATTCTGGGGGCCACTCTTTGGCCATGAAAGTTTAGAGACAAGGATACTACTGGCCATCAGTAGCCAAAGATGCAAAGCTCACAACTAAGAGATGTGTGGAGCGCGAGAAGCATGCCAATATCCCTCATCAACCCACGTCCCCAATGATCCCGATACCAATCACTTGCCCCTTTGATCAGTGGGGGTTGGATATTGTTGGCCCATTTCCTACCGGCATTGGACAGAAGAAATTCATCATAGTCGTCGTGGAATACTACTCTAAGTGGGTTGAAGCAGAAGTTGTGAGCACGATCACTGAAAAGAGAGTCATGGCCTTCATATGACGTAATATTGTGTGTCGCTTTGGGCTCCCACGTGTGCTCATTTCAGATAATGGCAGCCAGTTCTCCGGGCACAAACTTAGAGAGTGGTGCAAGATGAGAAAGATCGAGCAAAGGTTCACAAGTGTTGGCCACCCCCAAGCCAATGGTATGACTGAAGTCACGAACCGCGCCATTGTTAGAATGTTGGAAAGGCGTGTCGCCGAGCACAAGAGAGATTGGGTTGAAGAGTTACATGGAGTGCTTTGGGCTTATCACACCACATCCAAGGTTGCTACTAGGGAGACTCCCTTCAACTTGGTATATGGCTCAGAAGCAGTAATCCCAGTTGAAACTGTACTGGAGACCATGAGAATCCAAGGATACCAACCCAAAGACAACCACACCTCTAGGACCTTTGATCTGGACATGCTTGATGGAATCCGTACTGAAGCCCTAGCCAACATCTTGAGGTACCAAGCCATTGTCGCCTGAGCCTACAACAAGAATGTGAAGACCCGCGAGTTTCAAGTCGGGGATCTTGTTTTGAGGAAGAGAGATATTCTAAACAATGTTGGAAAAATGGGAGACAATTGGGAAGGACCCTACAAGATCAGAGCTGCAAGATCCAATGGAAGCTATGAGCTAGAGGATGATCGTGGGAAGCAAGTTCGAAGGCCATGGAACTCCAAGAACTTGATCAAGTTTTATGCTTGAGTAACCCACTAGGAATAAGTGTTTTGAGGATAGGATGTTTTCGAAGTGTTACTTCTTTTGGAACCCGGACCTTAGAGTCCCGGTAATCTGTAATTGGCCTTGAAGCCCCCAGTTGTACTTGAAGGTTCCTATCAATGCAATGACTTTTGAAAAAAAAAAAAAAAAAAGAGTTATTTTGAGAAGCAACCAAGGTGAAACTTCCAGGTGTGTAAAGGCACCTTGATGACACCAGGGTGGCTAATCGACTAGGCAGTAAGTGGGCAAAGCCAACATACTTAGCCTATTTCGATCCACAAAAGGCAACTGCATAGCTACATCTCTTGACTTACAAGTCTATTACCATCCACGAGGATGGGGGGCGTGTGGTAAGCAGGTTCAAGGATCAACTTGCTTGAAACCATATTGATCCAACAAAGGAGAAGCATGCAGACCCACTAGGGATTGAATTCCACGAGAATGAGCCCCTTACAGAATCATAGTAGAATGAATACGACCCGTGTGTGCACGACTGGGGGGACTCGTGCCCACCCTATCTGCCTCATACAATTTACTGAGATACTGGGGGGACTTATAATTCTCCCAAGGAAATCTCAAGTAAGAATGAAAACACACGGGCACCAAGGTCGTAGACCAGATGATAACAATCTACTGTAAAAAGGACTGAAATCCTACGGTCGTGACGATCGTAAGCTCTATCCAGCCCGACCAAAAAAGACTTAGTTCATTTCTCAATGAACCAATATGAAACACACGACCAAGAATTCGCTGCAAATACTTGAGAAATTAAGCAAGTACAAAGACAATATTATACGAGCACTATGCTCGGTAAAATTGCAAGCCACTCAAAGATGGCTTGACTAATATTCAAATGAAGTTCTTACGCTCCCCATGCACGGGAGGGACTTTGTTGCTAAATCAATATTCAAAAAGAAGATAACACAAGTACTGAAAATAAAAACTTGTTCGAAATTCAAAGTACATCAATAACACGGGGCATAGCCCGGCTTCAAATTTCACACGGCCTCGGGAGTCGGAGTGGGCACTTGGTCTTGGGACTGAGCAGCAGCATCTTCACGGGCCTTACGCTCGGCTTCCAACTTGGCGGCCTCTGCTTCCTCCTCGGAGAGATACTTCTTCTCGCAAGTGGCCAAGTCCTTCTCCTCACGATCCCGGATGCGCACGTACTCCGGATCCTTGGCATCTTCCTTTGCCTGCTTCTCGTTCAGGATAACTGCATAATCAGGGTGCTGGTACTCAGAAGACTCACCCAAAACATGATAGGGGATATGAAGAAACTTCTCATTCCGGTACACGAGTTTTAGCATCGGATCAATGACTCCAAGTCGGAGAAGCTTCGGGAGCCACTTTCGTGGAGGGAAGCGTTCTGGGGCATCACGGGGGTCGTGAAATGGAAAGAATTCTTCCCCGGACATAATGCCTTGGTCGATGGTCGGATCCAGTTCATACTTTTTGAGGCTCCATCAGCCATTGGATCCAGCCCCAGCTCTCCCAGATCGAGCACCCCCTCAGGCAACTTGTCACGAGCCTGGAGCTGTTGCAAAGCTGCATTGAAACCCTAGGCTTTTAGTCCCGTCTCTCGTACAGCGCCCTGGAATCGGAATGAGTAACTGCCCAGATAGTCCCTCACGGCCTCCCAACGAGTCTCAGACAAGCTCTTAAGCATACGGGTACGGAAGTCGTAGAACTTCCTATCCAAGGCAATGAAAGCCTTGTCTACCCTATTGAAATCCTGGCACCATTTGTCACGAGACGCGCGCACTTCATCAAGAGCGGTTGTGAGTCGGGAAATCTCGGTTGCATCCTTCACAGCCTTATCAGAAACCTTCTTTAGTGCCAAGTCAAGATCCGCGGCCTGGGTCCTCACGTCCTCCAGTCTCGTAGTAAGCTCCTCAACGGTCTTCAAGGATCTGGCCCCGACCTCAGCAGTCGTAGCCACAACTAGCCAATCCTGGAGCTGCAGTCGGGCATACAGAAATACTATATTAGCAAGGCAAATCCTACGAGCAAAAAACACTTAGCCAAAAAATCTAAGTGGTTTACCTGGTTGCTGGTCTCACGAAGGGCGTTCATACGCTCCTCGGGCGTCATGCTCGTGAGCTTGATCTTGTAACCATCCCGAGAAGCAGTCTCGACCAAGTCAGAAAGACGGGGGGCCCTATTGTTGCTCCTGGAAGAAGGCCTTGGGGTCCTGGTCGGAGAGCGCTCCGGCTCTTTTCTCTTTTGCCCCTGGCTGGCACCCGCGACATCCACGTCAATGATTGTCGTGACGTCTGCCCCGCCCGCAGCGGCATCCACGGTCGTGGCATCCTTAAGCTTCTGGTAGGCGACGATGTCCGGAGGGTTAGCTATGTCCAGCTTGATCGTGGGATGTTTCTGATCCTCCCCACGATCACGTGCAGCGGTGTTGTCGTTATCCACCTTTAAAGCAATGTTGAAAAAAATCCATTTGGCCTATGTATTCCCAATGTGCTGCACGAGTAAGAAGGTCGTGGTTAGAAGACAACACTTATAGGAAATTCAGGAAAGAAAAGCAAAAAATACTACGGGTACTACACTCGTAGGATACCTATGTCCCTAATAACCTCAACCTCGCATGCTACACTACTCAAGCTCACGAGATAGGGCAGGGGTCGTGAGCTGTAACAGAAGAAAAACTTCTTGTCCTCGTTCTTCAAACGGTGCAATGCTTGTAACCAGCTAGGGTAATCTTTGAATTTGCACGCCAGTCGGGGGGTCTCAAACTTATCCTCTCCGAATTTCTTGGGCAGATTCCAACTCTGGCCCTTTGTGCGACGCACGTATATGTAACGGTTCCACCAGTCGGAGCCCCATGAGGTTTGGATCGACCTAAGCCACGAGTACCCTGCTCGTGACACAAAATAGAACATCTTCTTGTTCTCTGGCGAGGGCATCACCTGGAATACCTTCAACATGTTTCTAGAGTGAATGGTATCCTCTTCAATTTGTAATATACCCCAAAGCAAATGATGAAGCCAAGTGCATTTGGAGTTAACGGATAAGGGGGCATCCTTATTCCCCGTAGAATTGCAGCAACACTGTCCGCCATAGGAAGCTTCCATCCAGCACAAAGATAAGCCTCGTGCACTGAGATGTAACCCGGAGGAGGATTGTAGAACACGTTCTCCGGGCCAGGGATCTTGATCTTGACTCCGTCCCCAAGCTCATAGGCCTGACGCCATAACTTTGCCTCCCTCATGTTCATAGTGCTCGGACAATCCGGGAGAGCACCGTCCTCGTTGAGCTCACCCTCGGGGTCCAGAATCGTGATTAGTACTCATGGACGGGGAAACTTCCACTTGTTCGCATGTTCTCCCCTAGGGTTCCCAGCTTTGGTTGTAGTCCTGTCATATGAGCCCCGAGCAGTGTTACTCGAGGCCGCCTCACGGCTCTGGCTCTCGTGAGGTTGCTATGCCTCTGGTTCATCATCATCTTGAGCCAAGTGGAGGAGCTCAAGATCTTCCTCTTCCTCCACTTCATTCTCCTCTTCCTCCGAGTCTGGTTCATGGCCACCAGCAGGGAAGAACTGGGCATTCTTACCATCTCTGTCACGACTAAAAATCGGTGTTGCTCGGGATGATCCCTCTGCCTTATCGGAGCGAACCCTACGACACTTAAGCCCGGCTTGCTCCTCCTCCTCTAACTCACGAACCTCAGCCTCGCGGTTCTCCCGTTCAGCGTCCTCGTGAGCCTCCAGCTCGTCAATGGACATTATAGACTTCGGGTCCCATCCACTGGTACCCGTATCCATCAAAAGGGGCTCCAAGTTGATAACATCAGTCAGTTCCCCATCAGCAAAGCGAACATGGTCCCCGGACTCTGTCACTGTGAAAGGACGAGCTGGGTTAGGACGGGACGGGCGTGGGAGTCGTGATGGAGAAAAACGACCCCCAGCATATGGTGGTAAATCAAATGAAGGGATATCTAGAGGAAGAGCACGATAATTCCTACCGAGTATAGAGATGTAGGCCTTGTAATACTTATATCGGCAAGAGTCGCCCCAGGGAAGATCCTCCAAGTCTCTGGGCCATGTGATCGGCATGTTTTATAGTGCCACTTGAGAAGACTCAGATAGTCCGAGTCCCATTAAGCCATTTCCACCGGTCATTCTCGGTGCTATGGCTTTCCCCGGGCGTTGTCCTCGTGAGGAAGTACTCACGGAGTGACCTGACACGCTCTCATCACTCGTGTATCCAGCACCTTCAGAGTGGTTTTGAGAATCGTACCTAGTCTCGGACATCCTACACAGGGCCAAGAAAGAAGGGTAAGGATGCGTTTGTGATGTTCGAGAGCCGCGGAATGACCAAGTACCCGACCCTCATACTTGTACAATGAAAAAGGCATATAATCATTCAAGAAAAAAGACAAGTGTTGAAAGATACTTACTTAGCAAAAAAGGAGTAGAGGTCGGGAGACTGAATGCGAGTCGTGAACCTGGTATGACGGTCGTACACGAAACACTTTACAAGAGACTCCTTCTCGTTGGATCTTGGCTGACTGTCGTGGAGACGAATTCTAGAGAGAGAAAGTCTGGCTAGAGTGATAAAGTGAAAGTGACAAATGAAGAGTAATAGCCGCATATTTAGGCTCCGGAGGCTCTGTTTCATTTCCGTGTTTAATCATGTGTTTTATGGCATGGATGAATGACACCTGGCGGAACACTACACAATCCACTTTTGCTCTCCAGTAAATTATTCCCTTGCATTTCACTTTTCTCCTATCTCATTTACATTAATTTTCCTTTTCTTTCATTACAAGATGTTATCGGCAAAATTTGTCTATTTATGATTAATTATAGGAATAGTATTTCGTTCTTTTCAAATAATTAATATTCCAATTGTTTCAACGTTTCAATTATTAAATTTATTTTTTGAGATACAGTTATATACATGTAGCAAATAAAATTGCACAAATTGAATTTTATTTAATTTCTTGAATGAATTTGGAATTTAGGGTACAATCTCTATTCTAATCCTCTGATTCAAGTCTTCAAA
>JAQRGC012288123.1:0-15637 GCA_028659135.1 Plantago lanceolata
GAACCGGCTAGTGGAGATAAAAACCAATTAAACCAAAAACCAAACCACTAAAAAGCTGACTTTCCTAATGTATTAGGAAAGTCAGTCTTTTAGGAGACTTTAGCATTTACCATTCCCTTTTTGCAGAAAAAACATAATAATCATTAATCAACTCTTCATTAACAAATCAAGCACACATCACGGATCGAATGTACATACAGAGTTACAGACACACTAACATCATCATTAACTAAAAATATTCCTCCTATACAGAACCACCACCGCCCGGTCATCTTCCTCCTCCTTCTTCTTCTCCGTCACAACTTCATCAGAATCGAAGTGCTCTTTACTGAATGCTGTGGTATACCGTATACCACATCATTTTAATTTTGTGTATAGTAATAATATTATAATTTTTCATTTTCTCTCTCCTACAATCACTTCTCCACATCTTCACCACGACCTTTCCTCTATCTCTGTCGATTCTTCTCCCTCATAAATAATGGATTGGATTGCCTCCTGATCTTTCAGGTTCAGCACTAGTCATCAATTTAATTCAATTTGGCTGACGCATGAAGCTATTATTATTGTTATTATTGAATGAGCTCTGTTGAGCACAAATTGACGCGCGCCAATCGATTCGGAAATGGGTGCCTCGCCGGCGAATTTCCTCTTCGGATTCCTGTTCCTCTCCATCGGGCTATGGATCATGTTCATGTGCGTATTGTTTTTCTCTACTTTTTTACACTCAATTCTATTTGATGATTTGATGATGATCGCTTGGGGTAATTGTCAATTGGAGTATTCTGTTGAGTTGGCTAGTTATAGATTTAGAATCAGCTTCAATTAGGTTCTGCAGAAGTGATTATTGTCTATTGAGGTGCATTACGGTATAGTTATTGATTTTCAAGCTCAGGATTATCCATCACATGAGAATTGAGCTGTTGGCTGTTTTGTTAGATGCTATATTTACTAATTGAGTGTACAATATAGTGCTTATCTTTTCAATTCCTTGGTTTACCTTAAACGATGAATTGGATTTAGTAAGACTGTTAAAGCGAATGGATGGGCAGACCCTGCAGGGATGCTTGAATGACCTCCTTTAATTATCTAAGGCTCTAAGCAATTCACTGCATCCCAATAGGCTTAGAAGTGTAGTTTGAGTTCCTGGTTAAAGGTCATGTATTACAAATTAGTCTAACTAAAACCCTGTGGTGGTACACGGTTATCAATGGGAAAAATATTGCGTCAAACAAAGTTAATCCCCATATATTTAGCGGTGTTGTTACACACACTCAGGGCCTATTAAGCCTATCTTTTTTTCTTCCAAAGGAACCGTCTTCCACACTTTTGGTGAGGATTTCAATGATATTATTGGGTGACAGGAGGTCGATGATACTCTCTATGGAGCAATATCGTGAATGTCTGCACTGATTCAGGAGTTGTAGACTGGTAGTTACCGAACCGGACGGGATGTTTGAAACTTTATAGAGTTATTGGCAACAATTCTGCATGTTTTTGTTATCAATGTTCCGTAAAATGTAAATGATGAGGCAATGTATTGGCCTCCAGGTATATGAAGCTTCCATTGGGCAGTGGCCAGAATTATCCATAAAATAATGTCTCAGATGATCTATTTTCTGGAAGAATAAGAAAGTTGAAGTGAGCTTCAATGGAGGGTGACTAGAGGCCCAAGAGTTCTGGTACCAAGAATGATGTTGGAGAACATGGAGTGGCTCTGCATTTTTGGGTTGATTAGATTTCATCTAGCAATGCAAACTTGGAGTCCTGTATGTCTCAAAAAACTGTCCATAATGTCTGATATCATTTTCGTATTCTACATCTAACATATCATTGACAATCCAAACAAAATATAATACTCCTAGCAGTTTCTGACAACATACAAAATATAAGGCTGAATGTTAGTTTCCTGTAGGAGTAGTTTGTCAAATGTCTTAGCTTGCCGTTAGAAAGTTATTCCTTTCCTCGTATATTTGTTATTACTCTCTATGTACGTCGGCTTGCCCGTTTCTGACAAATTATTCGGTGACGTACTGACTGGAGCACTTCTGGCAAAGTTTTTGATACTGCTTTCTTATTGTTTTTGGATTGATCAATTTATGCTAAATTGCTAATCACTATTGATCACATTTCAGGTTTGCTTCCAGGATGCTGGCTTGGATCCTCAGCCGAGTCCTGAAGGCATCTGTACAATTTCGAGTGGGTGGATGGAAATGTTTGAGAGATATTGTTGTGAAGTTCAATAAGGTATCTGATACTCAAGTTGATATCTACATTATGTTCATAGAGAATCATGCATCTATTAACTGTTAAGAGCTTAAAGTAAAAAAGAAAAGAAAAATAGGTATCGTATTTTTGATGCATTGCAGAAATGTTTTATAGAACTTTTCTAAAAGTCACATGATTATTGTCCTTGTTGTAACAATTGTTTTAGTTGAAAGTAATTTTAGGTTTTGGTTTTCTTGTTGTGTCTGTCAATACTCATGTAATGCTAATATGCTTTGACTATATTAGTGTAGAAGTTCCGTAGCGAAGAGGTGGGCTGCAAATGTTGTTTCTTATCTGTTCCTCTTTCTTTTTAAATGTGTCAAAATCATTGGAGAGGTCAAAATGAAGTGATTTGGTGTATTAACACTGCTTTCAGTAGGGAGGCTCTCTCTATATCACACGAAGATAAACAGCTCCACAGTAGATGACACTCTTATGGATTGGCTTATAGAACCCATGCCGTGTTTAGGTCTATGGAGGTGGTGATGTTCCCTGAAAGAGAGTATGGCTCATTGTAGAACTTTGTATTTGTGTTTGAGAGCATCACCTATTCTCATCTTCCTTATTGTTTAATGAATGTTTGCCTTTCCCCAAAAGAAAAAAAGTATCATTTACCCAATTCATTAGGATAGAAGGTTTATGGTGTGTATGGCAGCGTGTAATGCTCCAGGGTTATTTATCCATAACCCTCATTTTTCTTTTACTGTGGTTGAACGAGGGTTAGCACTATTACTCTCTCTCTCTTTTTTTTTTTGGTTGTTGTAAACCTTTCTGTTCTCTCCCCACACTCTCCATGTCTACCTATCTACCTAAAGATTTTCTTCTTCTCTCTTATTCACACCTTTCATTAAACCCTCAACTCTAACCACTCCCGATCCCAATATAGTTGACCAACTCTATTAAAAATTCTATTCCTCGCCCAGCAAGTTTTATTAACTATAACCTTCAACTCTAACCATAAGGGCATGAACCACTTCCAAACAGACCGTTAGTTCTTGTTTGAAAGATACCAGAATACTCATTTTCCTGAAAATGGGATTCATCATGACTGCCCGGACTGGGACTGTTATTGAAGTGCGCTAAGCTATAATGTAGGGAACCTTACAAATTGACACCTATGTGCTGAGTGGGCAACCCTTGTGCTGTTGCTTCTGCTTGGACGTCATAAAAAGCTGGAGATATTTTGAAGTTCCGGGACAGCCAGCTATCTCTTTTAATGCTGTTCCCTGAGGAAGATTCTTTTGTATTTTTACATTACCTTTGCTTTCTTTTTCTATAAAAATTTCCGACTACCAAAGGGGGGAAAAAGAGAAGGAAAGATAGGAAAGAAAGTATCCTTCATCTTATTTGGGACAGGCTTGAACTCCCGGGGCACTAAGAGTTGTTTAACGTGACATACCAGTTTGGCACCTAGAAAAAGCTGTTAACCGACTTATTACTTATTTAAGAATCAATATGTTGTTGCATTTTCCAAAATCTGTCAGACATTGAAGTAACACATTAATAATCATGAATGTTTGCTATACGGAAGCTTGGAATCCTTAAACTGCCATGGAACACAGGACATGTAATGTGGAGTTTTGAATTACCGTGTTTTTACTTTTGGATGATTTTGCTAATGTTGTATGAATCAACATTCCGATGAATATCATACATTAGTTGCATCCAGCTTCATAATATTTTCTCTATTTTGGCTGTTAAACTTGCACTTACAGGAGCCACTTTCCATAGGTTGGAACTTCAATTTCATATAATGTGCTAAGCATCAAAATAGTCTCATTATTGGGTGCTTATATTAGTTTGTTTCTAGACAAAAGAAAAAGAGTTTTCAATATTAGATAAGTTTACAGTTTCCAAAATCACTAGTATTAAAACGCTTACACCTAAAAATGCACCTCATAACACTAGCTGACTTGCATATAATTGTTTTAATGGTAATTTTATTTAATGTCTTGGTTCACATGACTTCTACAGGGTGCTATTGAGTCTATATCTGTCGGTGAAGTCAGACTTAGTTTGCGGCAATCCTTGGTTAAGCTAGGGGTTGGCTTTATTTCCAGGGATCCAAAGCTTCAGGTGTTAATATGTGATTTAGAGGTTGTAATGAGGTCATCAAAGAACAGCACTATGAAAAGTACCAAGAAGACAAGATTGAAAAAACCCCGCAATTCAGGCCGAGGGAAGTGGATGGTCGTGGCTAATATGGCAAGGTTTCTGTCAATTTCTGTGACTGAATTATTCATAAAGGTGAGTTAATATGTCTTGTTTCATGCTTCCTACTGTTACTCGATTTTTTGTTTTGTTTTTGTTGTTGTTGCTTCTATACATTCCTTTTAGCTTATTTAGAAGAACTGTAAATATAAAAGCTGCATTTATTTTGGTTGGAGTCTCCTAGATTTATTAAAAGCTTCACTTTCAAATGTTAAAAGGAAATAGGAACCTTTGTTAATTTAGATAAATTTTCTTCCTTATCCACCGCAGTCATACTCGGTTAAGTACACACCAAATTTTCTGAACTTGCATCAAAATTATTCTTCCAATAGTACTGAATACAAAGATACAGAATCTGAATTTTAACAGTACTAGACTGTTTTATCATGCATATGTAGCAAAGAATATGTGCCATTAGTGCATAGACCAATACTCTGAAAATCTTAAGAAAATATTGTGGGAAAATACAATATTTATGCTACACTTTCTTACTGGGAAGTTACTGAGAAAGAATCAACATGGTGCAGTGAGACAAATAAAGATTATTGAAGTCAATATGTTCATGGGAAAGTACTGTAGTTGTAATGAAATGAAGAGAAGATCGTTATTTGTTAGAACTCTTTTCTATTTAGCTTGATGCAAACATGCTATGTGGTTTTACGCTGTGAAACAATAGAAAGTATGGGGCAATCACCTAAAGTTTCTGCATGTTTTAAAACAAACGAGAAAATATATTTGCTAATTCAGTTTCTGGAAGCAGGTATAACTGTCTATTTGTATATTACTTTCTAGTACATTGCTAATCACGGGACTATATCTAGACCCCTAGGGTGTACAGAAAGCTTTTTATTCTATTTTGTGTGTGTGCTTTTTCAACTGAACAGTCATGATAAATATCAGAGTAATAACTCCCTAAAATTTCTTGCTTTTAGAATGTAAAAGAAATAAAATATGGTTCCATTAATGCAGTCTCTGGTGGCTCATGGCAAAAATTTGGAATTATATGATAGATTTTGGCTGTACAACTTAAACTCATTTATGATTCTTAGTTCTTACCTCTGTATCTTTCAGTTAGGTCGTGTCCTATCTATTGGCATTTAAAAAAAAAAAAATAGATTTCATACTTGCAAGTTAACTTCAAATATCTACTTCAATACTTGCAGACACCCAAAGCAAGTTTGGATGTTAAAGAACTGAGAGTAGATATATCTAAAACTGATGGATCTGAGGCGGGCTTGCTTGTAAAGCTGGAGCTTATTCCTATTAATATTCACTTGGGTGAAGCACGAGCTACATCTGATCTGCCAATAAACTCTGGCGGATCTTCTTTTGCTGATCAGTTTATGGGTGGAGTCTTTGCTCCTTTGAGCTGTGAAGAATTTTGTCTCATGTGTGAGTTTGGCCATAACAGGTACTACCTCCGTTGTTTATTACTCCCTCCACAAAATATAACATGTTTTAACATTTTCACACGTATTGAGAAAACATGTTTTTCATCAATTTTGTTGAAGAAAAGGTTGTAAAAGAACATATTGGTGTCTTGTAAAAATAAATTGACTAATGAAAGATGAGAACCACGCATAGTTTTTGTAGATAAAGTATAAAAAATGGAGTTGACTGCATAAAAAGTTGTAGAAACACAGAATTACATGGCATCATCTCCAAACATCTTATATTTTGCAAATAGTAAAAAACCTAAAACATCTTATATTTTGAACAGGAGGGAGTATAAGCTTTTTAAGGTTTCTACACATATATATTAAGGAGAGCTTTGACTTATAATATTTTATTTAATCAAGCCATTATCATGCATAGGTAAATGTAAAAGATACAATATTATATTTTTAAACACAATCATTACACAATGAAAGTGTAATATTTTATAATAAACAACATTAAACTTTTTATTAAAAAATACAAGACAAAAAACTTAAAACATCCTATAAAAATACGGAGGCAGTAGTTTTTTTTTTCTCGACTGCACTCCTTTTTGTGCGTGTGTGTGTGGAAGAATGACATTTAAACATGACTCCAGCATAGTGGAACAGGGCAATTCTGTTATAGAACTTGTGGCACGGAACTTGGTTATCAATGCATCCGCTATATTTGAACCTTCTATTCCAGAGTTCCAGGCATAAGGGAAATTTTCTTCAGTAAAGCACTTGTGAAATGGTATAAGTATATGAAAGCTCAATAGTATCTCAAGCCGGGATGCATCATATTGTGTCTATGACGTGAAAGAGATTTTGATTACATTAAAAAAAGAAGCAGCAAAAGATATCACGGGTGTGTTCAAGAAGTAGAAAGGAACATATATTCAATTATGGGTATAAACTATTTGAAACATCATAGTTAGGCTTTGTTCAGTTCACCTTAAATCCAGTTCCTTTAAGTTCAGTCAAGTTTAGATTTGCTTAGTTGAAATTTATACTTTAAATAAGTTAAAGTTTCGTTCAGATAAGTTGAGTTAAGTTCAGACCAGTTTAGATAAGTTTACTTCAGTTCAGAGTTTTTCAGGCGAATCACACAAAGCCTTACTTATGAATTTGGTCAAATCACTTGTACATGGATCTGATTTCTTCCACAAGAAGCCTTACAACCCTTTTAAACTAAGAGAAATGGTTATAGGAAAAGTTAATCCTACAAGATTTGGGACTGGATTCAGATGTGTTGTTTTCAGATGTATATCTCTTTTTCATGCTTCACACAGGGAAGCAGGTGTGGTTGTAAAAGAGTTAAATATTACCAGTGGAGAAGTTCGAATCAATCTAGATGAGGAGCTGCTGCTTAAGGATAAGGGTTCATCTGAAAGCTCTTCCCAAGTTTCCTCCGATGTAGTACCAGCAAGCAGGGAGCCTGGTTCTGCCACTAAAGTACAGGGGAAACAATCATTGCCTGCTATAATCAAGTACACCTCAATGTTTCCAGAAAAGGTGACTTTCTAGGCATCTCTTCAACATTTATTTTGCGGATGTCTCCCTGTACAGATTTGCTTCTTTTTTTTGGGTAGCAGTTTATATGTAGATGATGATTATCGTAGCTACATTTTTTTCACTATTTATATTGTCATTTCTAACAAGTTAACTACATGCATGACTGTTGAAAAATCCCCCCGGGAAAGTTGCAGTGAAATGGTAGTTCCTTCACTGCCATATTGTATGCTCAGGGGATTACATAAGTAGATACCAATTCTGCCAGATTATGTGAATAGTATGTGTTGCTAGAGTGGGCCCCACCTTTGATGTGATCAGATAAATGTAGGGCCTGTGGTGCTGTTTACTCTAGCTGACTTGTAACAGCATGCATGCAGGCCTGACTTATATTGCCATGCGTATTAACTTCCAGTCATCCTTGAATAAACTGGTTGAAATGCTATATTTAGGTGCAGAATGGAAATCCTATATTGAATTTTGTTAATGCATTTCATGCATATTGAATTTTTCTTCTGCATTGCTCCTGCTGTTGCATTTGAAGTAAGTATGAGAGGTTTATCTGCTTTGATATGATGAATTTCTGCACCATTGATATGTTATGCAGGTTGGCTTCAACTTGCCTAAACTGGATGTAAAGTTTGTCCATCGAAGTTATGGCCTTTTGGTTGAGAACAACATAATGGGGATACAACTGAAATGCTTGAAATCTCGATATCTTGAAGATGTTGGCGAAAGTGTGAGGCTTGACCTTCAGATGGAATTCAGTGAAATTCATGTAAGTAGTTGGGCATTTGAAAGTTTCAATTGGCAGAATCATTTATCTTCTTTATTACTGATTCCACTGTGTTTTAGCTGCTTAGAGAAAGTGGCATCTCTGTTGTGGAAATACTGAAACTGGGTGTTGTTTCCTCAGTCTATGTACCATTGCAGGTAAGAGATTTAGGAACAGTAGTATATCTTTTGTTAAATATTCTAATTTCCCCGAGTTTGGCTGTTCATCTTTTCTTAAACATTCATTTTGATTGTGCATCATTTTTTAATATAGAAATTATTGCTTCTGCAACTTCCAGCAGTAGGAATTGCATTTTTCCAGCCATGCCAGAAAAGCTCGAGCAGCTGAATTACCTTTATCTTAGCTGCAACATGCAATTTCGCTTATGTTGGAAAACTGGAATACTTTTGAGATTTTGTGGAACAGTTCAGCCTATCTTTAAGTGGCATCCTGGTCAAGATAGGAACCCCTGACAGACTTCCCTATATGTCACAAGTAGTTGGTTTCCAGCTTAAAAATCCTATTGAATCTTACATCAACTTCTGTTTTGTTAATGTCATTACATGACACTTTCTGCTTGATCGTTAGGTTCGTTCAGATAAGACCTGCATGATGTATATTATCTCAACTACTTACTTAATTGGTGCTCTTATTTATTGTTTCTTCAGTTCTTATTTATGTAATAATTGAATTGTCGTGGATGCTTTGTTCTGCAGCCGAATTCCCCTATTAGATCTGAAATTGACGTAAAGCTTGGAGGCACCCAATGCAACTTAATTTTGCACAGGTTGGAACCTTGGATGCGCATCCGTCCTCCACGAAAGCCAAAACGGGAGCCATTGACAGCAAGTTCTCCGAAAGAAAAGCTGCAATCATCTGAACATAAAGCGATTATGTGGACCTGCACTGTTTCAGCCCCTGAAATGACCATTGTGCTTTTCAGTTTGTCTGGTTTTCCACTGTACCACGTAAGAATCTTCATTGGAGCTCATACAGATATGCAAACTCAAATATCTTCTTATGAGTAGTACGGAGCTTTACACTTTTGTTTTTGTGTTTTTTCCTTCTCTTCTCCCCGCTTTATTTTTCGTTTCAGTTTAATTAATTAAAATTTCATGAGTCTCCTTGTATAGCAATCGTCAGGGAATCTTACTTCTAGTTAGCTTCGGCGGTTGCAATTGAATCAAATACAGATGTAGTATACCAGTATTTTCTATTACATGTTAGGAAATTTCTCAATAATTTTTTGGGGTTGTTACTTTGCAGCTTTAAGGCAGCTGCAAGTAACTCTTTGACTGACTGTAGTCTGAGTTGCTGCAATACACATCCTGTGTATTTTTCTCTCTGATAAAATATTTCATATTACCTTTCAAAAAATGATTATACCCATAAAATGAGATTAGCTCAGTAATTACTATGTTTTTATATCCTCTTGCTATATGATCTAATATTCATTAGTTTTTCTTTCCATTTCAACTGCATTTCTATTCTAATTATCTATTTGGTATTGCAGGGTTGCTCACAATCATCTCATGTATTCGCTAACAACATATCTAGTTCAGGTCCATCTGCGCATGTGGAACTTGGTGAACTTAATTTACACATGTCTGATGAATATCAAGAAAGCTTGAAGGAGAGCTTGTTCGGCGTGGAAACAAGTACTGGATCATTAGTGCATGTTGCTAAGGTCAGCTTGGACTGGGGCAAGAAAGATATGGATTCAATTGAAGATGGTTCGAAAAGCAAGATGGTGCTTGGCATCGATGTTACTGGAATGGGTGTCTGCTTGACGTTGAGGCGTATAGAATCTCTCGTATCAACTGCTCTGTCCTTCAAGGCCTTACTAAAAAAATTATCCGCTTCAAGTAAGAAACCACTGCAAAGCAAAGGAATGAGGTCATCCAAGCCATCAGGAAAAGGAATGCAACTACTGAGGCTAAATCTTGAAAGATGCTCTCTGAATATTTGTGGAGATGTAGGATTGGAGGACTTGGTTATTCCGGATCCCAAGCGAGTAAATTATGGGTCACAAGGTGGTCGAGTTCTGATTACTAATTCAGCAGATGGGAGTCTGCGCACTGCACATATAATTCCTACAGTTCCAGATGAGAGCAACAAGTTGAAGTTTTCTGTATCACTTGATATTTACCACCTCAGCCTTTCCATGAATATGGAGAAAAAATCAGTACAGACTGAACTCGAAAGGGCTAGAACTGTCTATCAGGAATTTCCTGTAGGTAAGAATCCTGGAGCAAAAGTTACGTTGCTTGACATGCAGAATGCAAAGCTTGTAAGACGCTCGGGCAATCTCAAGGAAGTCGCAGTCTGCTCTCTTTTCAGCGCTACAAATATATCTGTAAGGTGGGAGCCTGATGCACATATTGCATTATTTGAACTTGGATTACATATGAAATTACTTGTAAATAATCACAAGTCTCAGGCACGTGATGAAGCAGAGAAAGTCTCCGTGAAAGAAAACGGAGCAAAAAAGGAGAGCACTGCAGAACTGTTGCAGCCTGAAAAGAAACCAAAGAAACAAGATTCTATTTATGCTGTAGATATTGAAATGCTTACTATATCGGCTGAGGTTGGGGATGGTGTTGAAACTTTGGTCCAGGTACAGTCCATCTTTTCTGAAAATGCCCGTATTGGAGTGCTTCTTGAGGGATTTATCCTCCAATTTAATGACGCTAGGATTTTCAGAAGCAGCAGAATGCAAATATCCCGAGTACCTAATGTCTCTCGCAGTGCAACGGCTGCAAGACCTGAAACATTTACTACCTGGGATTGGATGATTCAAGCCCTTGATATCAATATATGTCTGCCATTTAGGTTGCAGTTGCGTGCAATTGATGACTCCGTGGAGGAAATGATTCGAGCTTTAAAGCTTGTGATGTCTGCAAAGACTAGATTTTTATTCCCAGAGAAGAAAGAGCAATCAAAACCCAAAAGGGCCAGTTCCACAAGAATGGGATGCATTAAGTTATGTGTACGTAAACTAACAGCCGATATTGAGGAAGAACCACTACAGGGTTGGCTAGATGAGCACTATCATCTTTTAAAGAAGGAGGCTCGAGAGCTAGCTGTACGGTTAAATTTCCTTGATGAACTCATATCCAAAGGTTGCCAGACTGTTGGGGCTGGCGACCAAACCGATTCGTCACCTGAAGGGAAAATTCATTATAACGGGGAGGAGATTGATATTCACGATGACTCGGGTGTTCAGAAATTGCGTGAGGAAATATACAGACAGTCGTTCCGCTCATATTACCAGGCATGCCAGAACCTTGTCCCATCTCAAGGATCGGGAGCTTGTAATGATGGCTTCCAAGCTGGTTTTAGGCCTAGCATACGGAGGGCTTCTCTTTTTTCTATTTCCGCCAGCGATTTAGATCTAAGCTATACAAAGATTGAAGGTGGTGATGCTGGTATGATAGAAGTTGTGCAGAAGCTCGATCCTGTATGTCGTGCCCATTGTATACCGTTTTCAAAACTCTATGGAGGGAACATTACATTGCATACTGGCTCTCTTGCTGTTCAAATAAGAGACTACACATGTCCACTATTTGCTGCCACCTCTGGCCGGTGTCAGGGTCGTCTTGTGTTGGCCCAGCAGGTCTGTCATGTTCTCTTGGCACTGTTTTCTGTAATTTATGGACTGCCTGCTTCATTTTTTTTTTCATTCCAATTCTATAGTCGATTAGTACATCTTTCATGGTCATAACATGTTTTTGATGCTACACACAGGCAACTTGTTTCCAGCCTCAAGTTCACCATGATGTCTATATTGGAAGATGGAGAAAAGTGGATTTACTTCGTTCACTTAGCGGCACTACCCCAGGAATGAAAACATACTTGGATTTGCCCCTACATTTCCAGAAAGGAGAAGTTTCCTTTGGTGTTGGTTTTGAACCGTCCTTTACGGATATCAGTTATGCTTTCACTGTGGCTCTACGCAGAGCCAATTTATGCATTAGGAACCCAAACCCACCAATTCAGCCTCCTAAAAAGGAAAAGAGCTTACCCTGGTGGGATGAAATGAGAAATTACATTCATGGGAATTCCAGTTTGTATTTTGCCGAGACAAAATGGAATGTTCTTGCAACCACTGATCCGTATGAAAACTTGGACAAACTTCTTGTCACTTCTGGTTACATGGAAATTCAGCAGTCAGATGGCCGTATCTATGGCACTGCTAAGGATTTTAAGATATTTCTGAGCAGTCTTGAGAGTTTATTGAAGAATTGCAGCACGAAACATTCTACTGGATTTTCTGGTCCTTTTCTTGAAACTCCTGTTTTTACTGTTGAAGTAACAATGGACTGGGACTGTGAGTCTGGGAATCCTCTGAATCATTATTTATTTGCACTTCCGAAAGAAGGCGTACCTCGTCCTTATATTTATGATCCCTTCAGGTCCATTGGTCTTTCATTTAGATGGAATATATCCCTTCGGCCTCCTGTTTCCTCTAATAGTTACGAGTCGCAATCTTCTTCCGTTACTGACCAGGTATTTCTAGATGGAGTTTCTAGCAATCCATTGAAATCTGACAGCACAGGCATTGATTCACCAACTGTGAATCTGGCTCATCATGACTTAGCATGGTTGATCAAGTTTTGGAACTTAAACTATCTCCCGCCGCATAAGCTGCGTATGTTTTCTCGGTGGCCTCGCTTTGGTGTCCCTAGGATTCCCAGATCAGGAAATTTATCGATGGATAAGGTGATGACAGAATTTATGATCCGTATAGAAGTTACTCCTACCTGCATAAGACACATACCTTTACATGACGATGATCCAGCTAAGGGGCTAACATTTAAGATGACAAAGTTGAAAAAAGAACTCTACTACGGTCGGGCTAAGCAAAAATATACATTTGAGTGCTTTCGCGATCCTCTTGACCTGGTATATCAGGGTCTTGACCTTCACATGCCCAAGGTTTATATTGATAAGGATAATTGTCCTAGCATTGCAAAAGTAATTCAAATGACCAGAAAGCAGTCAAAATCGGCATCAATGGATAGGGCCTTGAGTGATAAAAATGGCTCGAAGAGCAAGAACACAGAAAGGCCTCGTGATGATGGATTTTTGTTATCTTCTGATTACTTTACAATCCGTCGGCAGTCCCCAAAGGCTGCGCCTGATAGGTTATTGTCTTGGCAAGAAGCTGGTAGAAGAAATGTTGAGATGACATATGTGAGATCTGAGTTTGAGAATGGGAGTGAGAGTGATGAGCATGCAAGATCAGACCACAGTGATGATGATGGGTTTAATGTAGTTATTGCTGATAATTGTCAGCGGATTTTTGTTTATGGTCTGAAACTTCTATGGACTCTTGAAAATAGAGATGCTGTTTGGTCTTGGGTAGGTGGGTTATCTAAAGCATTTGAACCTCCAAAGCCTTCTCCATCTCGCCAGTATGCTCAAAGGAAATTGCTCGAGGAAAAGAAGGTTCTTGATAGTACTGACGAGGAAAAAAGTGATGATCAAAAGTCTCCTGCCGCTCAGGGTGCAAATTCTTCTTTGCAACCAACGGAGGCTTCAAAATCTGTTTCTTCTCCATCAAATTCAGTTACAGTTGAAAATTCCATCTCTAGTGCTATTGGTAAGCTTAAAATACCTTTTTCTCATGTTGCTTAACCATGTCCTTTTGGCTACATACTTCTATATTTCTCCAAGACATTTACATATTCCTAAATACTCAATACTTCCTTTTCTCGTTTCTCTTTCTTTCTTTTCTTTTTCCTCTTTAAAAGTCTCTTTACATCTTTTATGACTATCGCACAGCAAAGCATGACGATGCTGAAAAGGGGGGCACTCGCCATTTCATGGTGAATGTTATTGAGCCACAATTCAATCTCCACTCTGAAGAATCTAATGTGAGTTTTGAACTTACTACAAGTATCTGTAATGAGGGTGATTTACTTCAAGATCTATATCAATTGATTTTTTGTGAGCTTTGTCAATTACATGTTAATTAGTTTGATTCATGGGTTAGAAGTTAATAAAGGGAACATTCGTATGATATCTAATAGCAAGTTCTTTTAAGGCAAGAGAAAATAGAGGATGAAAACTTAAGCCCTTGGTGATCCTGCCAATTTATGCGGCACAGTTTGGCATTTCAAATTTCAGAATCAGAATAGTCAACTAATATGACCAATTAAGTTACATAATGCACATCCTTGGATTTTGTATATTGACCTTTGTTTTGTATATCTTGCATTCTCTACCGTCTTGACATTAATTGAAACAATCTGAACATCTTTAATATGAATCACAGTGGGTTCTTATCGTAATGATCTGTTTGCAGATATTCAAATTTTTGCCCTGTTTTGGCTATCATTTGCCAATATGTGCAACATTTTTTTGCCACATCTGAAAATTGAAATTTGAGTTGCATAAACATTATAAACATTAGAGACACATCTCATGTACCTTTAGAAAGGGAAGATCTCAACCTTATCAAGATATTTTTTAGAAGTCCAAGACAGAAAATTGTAGTGTAGGTAAAGAGGCGCTCCTTTTATTGTTCTGTTTCACACACAAAACATTATTATTGACAGGGTAGATTTTTGCTTGCCGCTATGAGTGGCCGTGTGTTAGCTCGGTCATTTCATTCAGTCCTTCAAGTTGGCTACGAGATAATGGAACAAGCACTCGAAGGAGGAGCTGTTAAAATGCCTGAGTCTCAACCGGAATTGACATGGAGCCGTATGGAATTCTCTGTGATGTTGGAGCACGTGCAGGCTCATGTAGCCCCGACCGATGTGGATCCAGGGGCTGGACTGCAGTGGCTTCCTAAAATTCGCCGGAGTTCTCCAAAGGTGAAGCGTACTGGAGCTTTGCTGGAAAGGGTCTTTATGCCTTGTGACATGTATTTCCAATACATAAGGCACAAGAGGGGAACTGCTGATTTGAAGGTTTGGGAGATTAACGAGCACGTTTGCCCGAAGAAAAAAACTGAAAATTAACTTAGTGCTGAAACTTTATATTTTGTTGATTCTGAACTTTTGTCATGTGTATCATGTAACAGGTGAAACCCCTGAAAGAGCTCTTGTTTAATTCTGATAACATTACAGCCACAATGACGTCTAGACAATTTCAAGTCATGCTTGATGTGCTGACTAACCTTCTCTTTGCCCGACTTCCCAAGTAAGAGTCTGGTTGTGTGTTATTTTCGTAGGTTGATTTTATGCAATTTTCCAGTACAATGTTTTGTTCAGTGGATTTCAAACTACTATTCTGATGATTTAGTGAACGTGAATGTAGCTAATTATTCTTTCATAATTCAAAGTTGATAAGCAAGTTTCTCCAACCTAAATATGAATACAATTGTACAAATTTGCATCTTTTCTACCGTAGAAAATTGTATGTAATCTAAATCTACCAATTTTTTCTTTTTTATTAATTACGAATTTGCCACCGAATTTTGATGCCTGATTACCAAATTTGC
>JAQRGC012288136.1:0-11358 GCA_028659135.1 Plantago lanceolata
CCGAGGGACTGGGCGACGCTTGGAAATGGGTTGTTGTCAGTTTTGCCGGATACGCCGTCTACGTCAGGTTATGTTTCGCGGGAGAACGGGGTGGTTTCGGACTTGGATTTGTTTCTTGAGATAGTCCCGTTGAGGATAAGGCAGGTGCTGTATAGCCATGAGGAGATTGGGGAGCTTATTGAGGTGGTTATGGACTTGGGGAGAAAGCCGATCGCTCGGTTTCCGTCCGGGGATTGGGTGATATCGGAGGAGACTGTCAAGCCTGAGGATCTGCAACAAGCTATCTCCAAGGTTGATTCGTCGTAAATATTATGTTTTCATAATGAAATGAGCATGATCATGCATATAAAGAGGTCTTTTAACTTGATCGAGACCTTCTTAAAAGAACAATAAACAAATACTACTTTCTTGTTATGGTTTAATTTGATAGCGAAAAAGTAGTCATAGTCAAGTTATTAGTACTGTTCATCAAGTTTCTGTAAATCATTTTCATGAAGTAAGTCATGATCTTTGCATAATTGCATTTAGTACTATGTTAGTTTATAGAAGGAGTATTGTAGAGTTTTAGTGTAAGAGTGGTGAAATTGATGATCAATAGGTTGGGGAGTTTGCCGATGACAACCGTTCCGGGATTGATCACTCTCTGCATCGTATAAGTGCCATTAGAAACCGTAAATTGCAAATTATTGGCCTTACATGTCGGGTAGGTCGGGCTGTATCTGGCAGTGCCGAGATCATACGTGACTTGGTCGAAGGAGGAGGCTCTATATTGGTCATAGGACCTCCGGGAGTTGGTAAGACCACCTTAATCAGGTACAAGTTGTTTGATCCTGCAGATAGAGACTTCTTTGCTTGCATTTACAATCATCAGGTTTAAGTTAACCTATAAGATTTAAGAAGAAATATTGACCTTGTACTTGTTGTTAGTTTACCAGTTTCACGTTTACTAATGCGGATTTCTTTTTTTTTTTTTTGTGCAGGGAAATTGCGAGAACACTGGCTGATGAAGAGAAGAAACGTGTAGTTATTGTTGATACTTCGAATGAAATTGGTGGTGATGGGGATGTGCCGCATTCTGGCATCGGGCGAGCTAGAAGAATGCAAGTTCCAAATGTTCATCTGCAACATAATGTATGTCATGGACTCATGACTCTGATGCTCTTTTTTATTCATAATCATTTGCGACTCGCTTGTCTCTTCTCATCTCCTATTCTCCTTGTTGATGCTTCGAGGATTAGTTTCTAAATCTTGTGTTTGTTTCTGTTTTTGCCAGGTAATGATTGAAGCAGTTGAAAATCATATGCCACAGACAATTATCATCGATGAAATTGGAACTGAGCTGGAAGCTTTGGCTGCCAGTACAATTGCCCAAAGAGGAGTTCAGCTTGTTGCTACAGCACACGGAATCACCATTGAAAGTGTCATAAAAAATCCTTCTTTGCAGATGCTTGTTGGTGGAATAGAGGTGCGAATCGTTTTGCTTAATATAATTTATTATCTACTTATATTGAACGCAGAGAATTACGTTTAAGAGAATACAGTTAGCTTAATATTAACTTAAGGATTTGTGTGGGGCTATAAGTTTGTGTATGGGCATTTCTAATGCTTACTTGGTTAAATGTTTTTTGAATAAATTGTTCGTGTTGCATTGGAAACAGAGTGTTACTCTGGGTGATGAGGAAGCAAGAAAGAGAAAGGTGCAGAAGACTATACTTGAGAGGAAAGGGCCTCCTACATTTACATGTGCAGTAGAGATGGTATCGAAAACTGAATGCAGAGTTCATCATAGACTAGATGCAACAGTAGATGCCTTACTTGCAGGTATACTGAAATCTTGTTTCATCGATGCAACATGGAACAAATCCACGTGTTATTCTTTAGAATCCCCTCTGTTTTACCTGAAACCCTTCTCTGATTTCAAGTGTCATCTCACATCTGAAACAGGAAAACCTCCATTGTTTGAAGTACGAACCATAGATGCTGAGTCTGATGATTCTTTGAAGGTTACTCAACCTACAGAGGACGACCATATTATAGATGATATGGAGACATTAGTAAAATCCCCATTCATTGAAGTCCCCAGAAGACGTGATGATGCTAATACATTGGTGAAATCGGCTGGACCTACTGAAGAAAAATATACTGGGGATGTTATCATGACAAATAACAAAAATGAAGAGAGTAGATTACAACCACTGTCATCCTATGATGAGGAAGACATAGATTCTTATCCCAAGCCCAGGAAGGTGAGCATCAAACCTTCCAGGAAGAAGAAAAACGCACCAGTTTCTGTTTATACTTACAAGGTACTCTCTAGAGTTTCATGCCACTTTCTTTTCTACCTCATGCTTACTTTAGGAACTTGAACAAGGAAGAAGAAACGCTTGATGCTATAGATGTTTTTTTTTCTTCATCTTGATTCTCAAAACTATGCTTATAAATTACCAGTATAATGTAAATGCCGATGTTACTGGCTTCTTGTCCTAACTAAAATTCTGTTAGCACCTGAAATTAATTGCATTTGTTCGTCACATCAACTTAGTTTTGTATATTGCTATTTCAGATACATGACGTTGACTTATTGCAAGTATCAGCTGTAATGGGGCTTGAGGATAAGATTGACATAACAGATGATGTCAGTTCAGCAGATGCTATTTTAGTGCCTAGTTTTGAAATGAAACAGACTTCATGGATACGTGGTGTTGCAAAGTTTCACAAGTTACCTGTGTTTGTCATCAAGGTATATTTCCATACTTGTTGCACACACAGTTTGTTCCTTCTGTTATTTATGGACGGTATTTTGATTAATTTTTCATGAACTTTCCAGTCCACTACAATGGCACAAATGGTGAAGGCAATCCGCATGATTCTTGAGATGGATACATTTAGTTTCAAACAAAAGCAATCACGTAAACTTTCACCTGACGTTGAGATTGAAGATGATGCACCAACAAGAAAACCATCACTCGAGGAGATTGATGCCTTAGAGGTGTGTAGTCAGTCCTTCGCTCTGTGATTGTTTTTCTTCAACTAGATATAAATATTTACACTTATCATATGCATAAGATATTAAGATGCGGAACCTTACCCTTTTAGATAATTGAAATTCCTGTCGAAAAATTCCTGCTTTTGTTAGAACTAAGCTAGATGCTAATTTGCAAATCAGTTACCAACACTTACCATAGCTCATAAAATTTAGATTCTTGTATTCGTTTTATTGTCAGTTTGTCACTTCCCGCGCATGCCTGATTTTGAAATTTGTTGGTTTCTTCCAGGAAGTTCGACTTGCTATAGAGTACATAGTTATACCAGGCGGCGAACCAGTAGAACTTCTACCAAGACGCTCTGATATTGTTGCTCGACAGGTAGAGCTAGTTGAGAGTTACCAGTTAGCTGTTGAGAAGTCAGGTTCTGAATCGAACCCAAGACTGCAAATCCTCCCACAGAAACTAAACAAGAAAACCTCCAAGCGGAGCTCAAGCTTCCTCAACATTGAGGGCCCCGACCTGGTCCCTGGTGCTGGTGGAGGAACAAGAGGAACTAGCGTTGTTCGGCTGCCAGTTCTGCCGGAATAACTGATCATTGAACATTTGGATTTACATTTCAACCTGTGGTTGATACCTGATAGATCCACATATTGTACAGTTGTGTAAATATATCATTTATCCTGTATCTATTCCTCATTTCCTCGATCCTTTTTCAATTCTAATTGCTAAGTGTGAAGTTACTGGCTCACCATTCACTGTAACACCAAATGTTGTACACTGTACAGAATTGCAACAGGAATAAAAAACATGTGAACTTTTAACATGCATCTCTGTGTTTAAGGTTGGTGATTTTGTGTTGTAGTTCCTCTTATCCGACTCGTTATTAGACAAACCTAAAAAGAGACTTGATCTCGGCTCGAAATTCTTATCATCAAGTGAGACGAGCTCAAGTATTACCGAGTCGAGTACTCGTGACAATTCGACTCTTGTAACTGTACTATTTGTAATTTTCTACTTAAGTTTTAAATTAGCGTTTACACTTTACACCTAATATATAATGCGTGTATAGTTTGACCGCCAAAGTTTGAAAATCGATACTGTTTGTCCGTTAAGTTAGAAATTTTAAAAATTCATACGCCTTAAGTGTTAAGTTTAAATTTTAAATATCAATGTATTTAAAAAAGTCATTACTATACGAATTTTGAAAATTTAGTGTAAATTTTGAAAGATATTCCCCGGAGATACAAATGTACAACTGTAGATTGCATTTCAAAATTTCAATAAAAGGCAGATTTGGGCAAAATATTGTAGATCACGCATTACAATTCGATATTTCCATGGCCTTTTGTTGATTTGCAGCAAATCAATGGAGTTTATTTTTATCTTTTCTTTTTTATATTTCTTTTTTGTCTGTTTATTATTAAAATATTATTTCCCTCCTTTTCGGATCTTTTCTTCTTTCCCCAAATCGACCACGCAAAATTCGCTCTCTTCTTCTCTGCTTTCTCTCTCTCTCCCCAAAAATAACAACAATCAAACACAGAGAAGCTAGAGAGAGAAAGAGAAACAGAGAGAGAGAGAGAGTTAGGTATACATCAATCATGGCGTAATTCCTTATCAGAATGGTCTCTCAATTTATTCTTTGATGATTGATTTGATTATTCCCTTTCAGGTACCGCCATTACTTTATTACCCTAATTTCTCTGTTTAAACATCTATGTACTTTATATACATACTGTTTCACTCAATTTGCATCACCTTTATGATATTAATCCCTTCACAATCATCGAAATGTTCATAGATTATTCATAGATTATCCTTATTCAGTACTAGTCGATTTTGATTTGATTTGATTTGATTTGATTTCATATTCCAGGTTGAATTGTATCCATCCACATTTATTTATTTGATTATTGGATTGGAGCTGTATTGAGACGTTTTCGTGATAGATTGAGATTATTAGATTGGTAGATTGGTAGATTGATAGATTGAATGGCGTTGAGCAGAATGTGAAAGATTGCTTGGTGTTTCTGTTGTTTGGATAAGAGTAGCAATGTTTAACAAGATTATGAAACGAGGGCATAAGAAGCCCTCGAAGCCGGAATCGGTTGAGACGCCAGTGCCGTCGTCGACAGCCTCCGATGTGACCGTTAACCATGCGTCTAGGCTGGCTGAGACTGCGCCGCAGGCTCCAGTGACCCTCGCGACTATTCCGCATAACCTTGTAGAGGTCTTGCCGATGATGAAAGATGTGGCCTTGGCTGACAGGCATTTAGTGTTTATTAAGAAGCTGTATATCTGCTGTACTCCCTTTGATTTCGCGGATACGATGAAGTCTGCGAGAGAGAAGGAGATCAAGAGGCAAACGCTGGCTGAGCTTGTGGATATGGTTCAGACGGGGTCGTGTAAAATGAATGAGATAATGCAGGAGGAGTTGGTGAAGATGATATCCATTAATATTTTCCGCTCTCTGCCCCCTGGAGCGCATGAGAATACTGGACTGGTGCTTGGAGATCCTGAGGATGATGAGATGTTCATGGATCCTTCGTGGCCTCACTTGCAACTTGTGTATGAGTTACTGTTGAGGTACATCGTTGCATCCGATACTGATACCAAGATTGCCAAGAGATATGTTGATCACTTGTTTGTGTTGAAATTTCTGGATTTGTTTGATACGGAGGACATGAGAGAGCGGGAGTATTTGAAAACTATTCTCCATAGGATATACGGGAGATTTATGGTTCATCGACCGTTTATTAGGAATGCAATAAACAACATCTTCTTTCGGTTTGTATTTGAGACGGAGAGGTATAATGGAATTTGTGAGCTACTGGAGATTCTTGGAAGTATAATAAATGGGTTTGCTTTGCCGATGAAAGAAGAGCACAAACTGTGTCTTATACGAGCTCTTATTCCACTTCACAAGCCTAAATCTGTTTCGTCATACCATCAGCAGCTGTCCTACTGCGTAACACAATTCGTTGAGAAGGATTATAGGTTGGCTGATACTGTCATTAGGGGTCTGCTTAAGTTTTGGCCTGTCACGAACTGTGGGAAACAGGTGCTCTTCCTTGGAGAATTAGAAGAGATTTTGGAGGTTACACAGTCTGCAGAGTTCCAGCGCTGCATGGTTCCTCTATTCAGACGAATTGGACGATGCCTCAATAGTTCACACTTCCAGGTTTCAAGCTCCTCACTTTGTTACTATTTACCATGTATTCTTTTTTATACAATCAGCATATATAGCCATTCTTACATGTCAAATTTAAAGTAGTCGGACTATTTATTATACACAAACCTTATGGACATTCTGGATCTTTGTTTATTTGACTGAAGTAGATTCTAATAGAATTAAGAAATTTAATGTGCTCGAAAAATCATTATCGTTAACTTTCTTGTTTCCACAGATCTTGAAAGTAAAACCAAAGTCAAGTTACTTATTAACTTAGCTTGCATTCCAAGTGTTAGGATGCTTAAAAAGAGTGGTCTTCTCTTGGGTCCTTATGTCCCTTGAGTACTTTTGTGTGTGATTTTAATATAACCCCCTCCCCTCCTCTCCCTTTCCTTTTTTTTCTCCACCTTATTTGTAAAATAAATCTTAAAATCAATCCTCCACACCTAAGTAGAAACAAATAATGTAATACCCTGAGAGTTTCAGCAGGTTTTCTGTCATTTTGTGGCTTTATGTTTATAAAAGATACATCTGGTAATAACATGTGATCATTACCTGTTTATTTTGTTTAATAACTATCACAAGCGAAACATATAGTTTTCATGTGTTTGGTTTAAGGAAAATTTTGGAAGATGAAGAGAAACATGTAGAATAATGCGGAAAGTAATTTGATTTTCCTTCAATATTTTCAAAGTATTTTCATTTTCCTTTTTATTTTCCGTCAGTTTCCCTTGAAACATCCAAAGCCTTTTAATCTTTACCTGAATCTGATTGGGAAGTTAGTTTTGTAGATCATTCGCTAATTGTGATAGTCCTTGTTTCCAGTTAAGGAGTCGGTGTTTTCTACTGATAGTCTAATATTAGAGCTCCTTTGTGATAGAAGTTTGGTGCCATGTCTCTGGCTAACAGTAAAAGGGTGAAAACTATAAACGGAAGGATAGAATAGACAGCGCGATAGAATTTAAAGACTTAATAATGATCAGCAAAAATCAAGAGGGTAACTAAATTGAAAATTGCAATCAAGTACCAATGCACTGTAGTATCCAAATGAAACACTAATAAGTGTCAACTGTCTACCATGTACTGTACTACCATTGCCCCTGAAAAATCGTCATAATATTAATATTCTATTCCAATGGAAATACTACGTGTTTCTAATATAAATCTAGTGGATTCTTGCCATAAAAATAGTGACATACCACATAAACCAATCCCTGTACTAGATAATCTAGTAGGTGTGTTCCGCAGAAGCATATTATGTAATAATGTAGAGTGGATTAATCATGAGTTTCCTCTCAATGATCACATCCGATAGCCATGTTTGTTATCAAATTTATCCCATACCACATGTTCGTACATTACTTGAAAGTATCAAGGAATTCATCCTGTGTTCAGAAATTCTAGTACTATCTTCTACCTAGGATCGGTAGAAGAACAATAAATAAAAAAATTATTATTGTTTTATCTGCGGAATAAATGGGAGGTTGCTGGCGCCTGATATGCATGTACCAACAGACAACACGTGTTTGTATTTCATTGATCTTGACTGAAATCTTTGCCTATATCTGCAGGTGGCTGAGAGGGCTCTTTTCTGGTGGAATAATGAGCACATAGTTGGACTTATTGCAGAGAATCGTTATGTTATATTGCCGATCATATATGATGCGTTAGAAAAGAATATACGAAGCCACTGGAATCAGGCAATTAATGGTTTGAGCTCTAATGTCCAAAGAATGTTCAATGAGATGGACAGTGAGCTGTTTGAAGAATGTCAAAGGCTCCACGATGCCAAGGAAGCAAAGTCCGTACAGCTTGAAGAGCAGCGACAGGTAGCTTGGAAGAGGCTAGAAGAAGTTGCTGCTGAAGCTGCTGGTTGAGAGAATACGATCTTCGCTTTATGACAACACTCGTTCAACAAGCCGGATAGGAGGGTTAAAGGGATTCACAAAATCCGGATATCTTCCTTGCTGCTTTGACTTTGTCATCATCACAAGAAGACCGAATACAACATATCAGGAAGCAAAGTGGAAATCAAGACAAGATCAGATAAAAAGAGGTAACCAGTACCACAAAATTTTGTTTGCGTATGACTTTCATGCGCCATGATAGTTTTCTAGTTTTGTCCATCGATTTCAGTTTAATAATGATATCAGGATTTATTGTCAATATTTATGGGTTATTCTTTCTTCGACTCTCCTCTTCTGAAAAGAAAAAGAAAAAAGAGTGAGGTTTTCAATACATTTATGTGAGATTGCATTCATTTTTTTTAGATACTTGCCTGAACCTGGTGATTTTGTACTTTAATGAGAATATGAGATGGAGTTATAGATGTAATATAGACAATTAGCACCTTTGAGACACTTAAGTTTTCATTACATCAATACACGTTGATTGTTCTGGTGATTTTCATTACTGTTGAGTTTTATGAAACTTGAGTTTCTGGCTGTAATGCATGTTTCTGTTTTCGCTCGTATTCTATTGTTAGCTTGCCAATGAACAAATGAAGTGCACTGGCAGGCTTTATTCATTCGTGTCTAGGAACAGAGTCTTGGATCATGTTACAAATTTACACCTGTGTTTTATGATCTTGTATCACGCAGTTTCAATTCTGAAACGAGGTCTTAACATGTTTGAGTAGCCACTTTCTCAATGCAGAAAAAGTTTCATGTGCATATTTTCTGAAACCATGATAAGGAATTCTTTGGTTTTCAACACGGGGGAAGCGAGTTTGATGTGAAAGGGATTATAGATGTTGGACGGTTTTAAGCCATTATTATTTTTTAGCTCTGGCCCAGGCTTGAACGTATTATTATTGAAATGTGCATGAGATGTTAAGAAAGCTACTGTAGTGTTGTTATCAGTAATCTGCTAACCATAGCAAACCACCCATTTCCTATCTTCTAGTAGTTTGCTGAAGGCCATGAATAGTAAGTATGAGTACGACATGTACAGTGTTGTGATCTTAACCTGTAATGAGTTCTTGAATCGTCTCGGCCGGGGAAATTATAGAGTTGGGGTAATTGATTAACAAGATAAATATGCATGGTGTGTATGGCTTGAACCAATTGCTTGCTAAAATTCAAGGTTTGAGGGACCAACTCTTTCGAACTAAGTTGGTTTTGCGTGGCTTGTATGTGACTTTTTATACATGTCCTTGTTGAAAAATACACGAAACTTGTCCATCCATGTCATCGGTGGAAAACAGAACCGTCGCCTATGATTCATGTATCTTCCAGGGACTGTCTACCTCGTATGCACAACCCTTGACTAAAGCATCCTCCAACCTCGTATGCACAAGTTTGATACCAGTGGGGTTACTTTTTTGCTACAACGTGATGTTGTGCCTCACGATGCTTTAATGTGTTGCACATCACAACAACTACAACATATGGTACAACTAAGATACAACTCTTAAAGTATCAACAATCAACTCTGCCTCAGACCCATACATGCAAGGCTCCGTTCACTATGACTAAGAATTTCTGAACTGAACTTATCTGAACTGAATTGAAGTATAAATTTGAACTAAGCAAACTTGAACTGAATTGAATGGAACTGGACTGAATTGAACTGAAGACAACTGAAATTAAGGTGAACTGAACAGAGTCTAACCCGACAAAGCAGGCGGGGGAGGCTGCCACCGAACATCAATAACCTTTTGGGGGGTAACCATGCCCTCTAAAGAATGTAAAACCGGCAAATCCACCTTGGACCTTAACATAGTGCCCAATGATAAACCTCATGAAAAAGCCCTTTTTTAACCAGCAGCCAAAGATCGATATCCATTACATGTGATTGTCGTTTTTAAGGGGTGACTCCGTGAAATCCCCACCTTCCCTACTTAAAATAAGCTGAGACCGGATGTTCAAAGTCATGTGTTCTCTTGAAAATTTGAAATGGCAGTAATAATATATTGTTTTTGTGTGGAACAGAGTGGTTAGACTGTTTTCATTCGCATATAAAAGGACCTTATACTTTAGGATTAGGCACATTAATAGTATATTGGAATGAAAAAACAAGACAACTAGCTAATGTTCATTTGGCAAATTGATACTAATTAATTAATTACGAAGAAATAATAATTGCTATAGGAACAACGTAGGTGACAATAATAATGTGAGATCACCATGGTTGGTGGTCAAGTACAAAATTGAAATAATCAAAACAGACAAAAACAATGGCCCACTTTGAGCCGACTGCTTTGCCCCAGCAGCACCGCTCCCAAATATCATTCCGAAGTAGTTATCGCCGCTACTTCCGCCGCTAGACCCGCCGCTTCCGCCACTATCTCCGGGGGTTGTGTCCCCGTATTGTAAGTTCATGCTACCGTCCCTACATTATCACCATAAAAAAGAATTAAGAGTGGACTAATGGGGAGTGATTACAATTACTAACAAAAGAGGTTAAAAAGCTAAGATGGGAGCAATGTTTTTAAAGTAGAAAAAGGTAATTTGAGTTTGATGGGTTGCAAAAAAGTCTACATACGGGTAATGGGCCGTCCATATCATAGACGTTGGGAATAAAATAATGGGCCCGCTCACAATGGGGGATCCAGATCATGCATGTGCAGGTTTTACTATTTATTCCTACTACGAGTAGCTCCTCTAATCCGACAACATTTTATGATACAAAAGTGAGTGTCACACTGTTACTAATTCATCAGAATCTTAAATTATTGTAATATTACTGGGGCGGCATCATACATAATTACATACATGTTATTTTCAATGTCTGAAGAAAGAAAATAACGTTATTGAATTGGACGGTGAAGTGTTCGTCACACAAATACACACCCATGCATTATTGTTTCCTACACATTCTCAGCATCATATCTGCCTCTCTATCAGCACAATTATTAGTTGTTTCGGTTGGGGGCGGAGGTATGGGGTGGCGGAAGGGGACGACCAAGACCATGACCACTCACACTTACACGGTTACTCCACATGCTTTGTACAAATCACCAAGATTAAACCTAACCGGTCTTGATGTGAACTCAAACGGACTAATTTTCCAGGTTATCAAGCTTCGATTTTTAGAACATTTAAAGTAAGCTTAAAAGGGTTGTCCATGTCAGGTAGAAAGGAATCTTTGGGGGTTGAAAATATCTAAACAGACAAGGGGGGTATGTATTATGCAAATGCAAGTGGGGGAGGTTCATTAAACTAAAGAAAGACCATATGAAACCAAGCAAATAAAATG
>JAQRGC012288195.1:0-11153 GCA_028659135.1 Plantago lanceolata
AGAGAGAGAGAGAGAGAGAGAGAGAGAGAGAGAGAGAGAGATGATATGTGAATAACTGCCAAACTTCCCCCTTTCTTTAAAAAAAACGGGAAATATTATACTACACCTACATTATTTTATACACCTAAACCACCTTATTTCTCCATATATAAACCAACCTCATGACTCCACCGCCAAACGAGATCGAACCATTATCAGTACAACCTCTTACCACTGCACCACCTTATAACTCCCAAACTTCTCCCTTTCTAACTGTCCATTTAATATGATCCATCCATAACTGTAGTTCTAACCCTATCCGTTGATTCAATATCAGTTCATTGATCTACATTTCACATGCCACATCCAGCATGACGTTTACTCTACACTTGGCAGACAAGTATATAATAACAAGATCGTAATTCTTCCACGAACATAAACTATTTGTATTGGCTCGAATTACACTCTTATTAGCACAACGTCTAGCTTCCAATCCGCTCCATCAGAAACTAGACCTCATTATCAGTACAAGCTTTCCCGACCTTTAGGATACTCAGAACTGTCCAATATGAAAACCGAGAGAGAAATGCAAAAACGAAGTTTGAAAGATCAATTTTGCGAAAAATGAAATCACCCCAATCTCCCCCTCCCCCCTCCTCCAAAAAAATAAATAAATTAAATAAATAAAATATAGTTGTAGTACTGGGCTACGAAAAGTCTTTGGCCCGAGTGATGAAAATCGGGTTGGGTCTTAAGCCCAAATCTACATTGGAGAAATAGTGCTGGACTAAGTCCAATAGGATGTGGCCCAGTTTGAAAAGATCTAAATTCCTAACAGTGAAGTGTAATACTGTCACAATATGGGCTTTAAGCCTACTTCTGAATTCTCATAATCTGCAGACTGTTGGAATTTGGAAGACTAGAAATAAAGATTACCTATGGATATGTTATACGCTTCTTGCTGAATACAGAACGAGATTACCTCTGATTCCACTCCTACAGGCAGGTAAACCTGTAAATGGTGTAAATTTTTCATACAAGTTGTCGGCTGTGTTCATTTTATGTGTTTTGGAATGGAAAATCTTGATACATTTCGAGTTACTGGTGCATACTGCGCCACTGAAGCAGACACATTGGGACAAAATGGACTAGAAAGATTGTACATTGTTGCTAGCACACCGATCTGGGGACAATTAGAAAAACTACAAAGTAAAATGAACCAGGAAAAGAGAGTTACTCGTGGCTAGATTATAGACTCTCAAAATGCAAATAATCCTATCCACATCACTTCCATTTGTGTGACTGACAAACTCTCACAGGATTTTGGAGTGTAATAAACCATATCAACACACTCTACACATAAAATTCTCCAGATTTCAGCATTCAATTCCATTAACATATTCTCAGCAAGCTAAGTTAGAAGGTAGCAGCAGCAGCACTAAACCTTAGCCACATAAAACAAACATGGCTCAAACAATGCTGCTCTCAGCCAATGCATCTGCTCATCTTAAGTCAGAACAGCCCCTGATTCAGTCTCTTAAACCGAAGCCGTTGTCGCATTTTCTTTTGCCTCCGAGAACTAACGTTTATCGTTCTCGTCATCTGTCGACTACTACGTTCGCTCTCTTCAAGTCTAAAACCAAGGCTCCTAAGGTGAGTAGTGAGATTTTTTTCTATGTATAATTTGTTTCTTGTTTTCGTTACGTTTTTATTGAATGTTTATCTATTGGATTGGTTCTGGCAGGCCCCTGTAGTGAAGGAGAAGGTAAAGGTTGAAGATGGAATCTTCGGGACATCTGGTGGAATTGGTTTCACTAAGCAAAATGAGCTCTTTGTTGGTCGTGTTGCCATGATTGGTTTTGCTGTAAGCTTCATCTCTCAACCCCAGTAATATCATTAGTTTTCGTCTTTTCGAACTAGCTCTCATACCTTGTTCGTGTGATGGCGTTCTATATAAATATGCGAATTCTAAATCTGACATAAGTGTAGACATGATAGAACACAGTAGAACTACGTAAAATGGCTGTATTAAACAAGACAGTTTGAAATTGGATAATCTGGTTAATTGGTAGTCGATCGATAATGTAACTGACGAAGTAACTCAAGTTGATGATTGATAGTTTATATTTCAGTGGATGTGTTTGCGCGCTAGTTGTTCACTTAACAGACTTATTTTTATCAAACCGTCAAAGAGTGGCGTGTATCTGATAAACTACTAGGCGATAACCTCACGTTAAACATGGACTGATGGTTGCAAACACTACTATACATTAAGGCCTTGACTTTGAGTAGGCCTATTTGATATATCGAACTTGCGTACTTGTGTGTTTCGATGTTCAAATTATTAGAAATAACTTGTGATTTGAAATGCAATTATGTGGCTGCAGGCATCCTTGTTAGGAGAAGCAGTAACAGGAAAGGGTATTTTGGCTCAACTCAACCTGGAAACTGGAATTCCGATCTTTGAAGCCGAGCCACTTCTTCTGTTCTTCATCTTGTTCAATCTTCTTGGTGCCATTGGAGCCTTGGGAGACCGTGGTCGGTTTGTTGATGAACCAACTGGTCTTGACAAGGCTGTTATAGCCCCTGGAAAAGGGTTCAGGGCTGCTTTGGGTCTTGGATCTGGTATCTTAACTTTCCCTTTTCTTGTTTTCCATTAGTCTTGATTAAAAGTTAATAAAAACAATCTGGTAACTGATAGCCTAAATCAGGTGTACATTAACTCCGTGATTGAAATGATCGAAATTCCATGTATCACACTGTCAGTGTGGATGAATTTCGACCACATGGTATCTGTGAGAACAGCCTTAGTAAAAACATCCCACAAAATTCCCCAGTATCAGGCCTAATAGAGTACCCTCTGTAGTGACTTGACTTTACTATCTGAAACAGGTCCATTGTTCGGATTCACAAAGGCGAATGAGCTATTCGTTGGAAGGTTGGCTCAGTTGGGAATTGCCTTCTCTATCATTGGAGAAATTGTCACTGGCAAAGGAGCTTTGGCACAACTAAACGTCGAGACAGGAGTTCCCATTGGCGAACTGGAGCCACTGTTGTTGTTCAACATTGTGTTTTTCTTCGTCGCAGCCATCAATCCCGGAACTGGAAAGTTTGTCACTGATGAAGAAGAGGATTAAATTTTTTCATAAAAGGATGCATGCTTTTTAATTAAGAGTGTAAAGGACTACAATGTAGCAGTAACTTGTTAGTGTATGATGTTTCTTTGTGGCCCAAAATAATACTATCACCATGCCTACATTGTTCCTCTAAGTTGTAAGAACTATGAATCAGTACACAATAATTTGAATTATTATCCAGACAAAGAGAATAAATTCGAGTTGACGTCGACTCGAGCTTGAATAACACACGAAGAAAAATGAGTATAATTTTAGGCTCAAGCTCGAGCCATATTTGTTGTACTCAAGTTCGAGACAAGCTTGGATGAACCCCATCAAAGCCTAACTTCTGATAAAAAAGTAAAAATATATAATGATCTAGTATCACAAGCTTTATCGATAATAGAACGGTAATACGGTATGAATGTGTGATATATCACGAGGTAATCGAGTATCACCGAAAATCATAGTACTAACGGCAACTATATGGAGAAACAGAGGAACTGAAACACCATGGAGAACAGAGAGAACAGAGCTCTAGAACAAATGTCAGCAGGAGAAGACAGGGCAAGTAATCACATCTTGGGTCTTCCGCTTAATCTGTCACATGAAATTCTCATCAGGTTGCCTATCAAAGATGTCAGCCAGTGTACATCTGTTTGCAAATCGTGGCGTAAAGTCATCTCTGATCCTGATTTCTCTGTTTTTTACGTGAAGAACTCGAAACATACTCCTCTGTGTATTTCCATAGCATCCACGCAAGATTCTTATCATCTCTATTTGCTTGAAATTCCACATATTGGTGAACAACACGGGTTCTAATCCGCACACTTTGTCCTCACTGTGCGCGCACCGGCAATCTCCCAGTAGCTAGGTCACCCATCCTAAAATTGCTCTAGAGCAAGCACATTTAACTCTAAAGTTCATCTAGGTGTATTTTCGAAAAGAAAGGTGCACCTCGTTGGTATGAGTGTTGGTATGAGTAGCTTTCTCAATCCCTTTAGCCATTGAAATTCTGGGGGCGTTACAGACACTTTTTCGGTTTCAGTCAGGGTAGGATTAAGGTTCTGATGTATGTTTTGGAGTTGAAAGAAAGTTCTAGACGATGTGAGATTTTCACAGTTGGGCGATTGGGTAAAGAATCAAAGGTAGTTAAGTTTAACGGGGTGCTTCATTGGGTTCCTGAGATTGTGTTGCCTAACTTCTTATATACATTTGATCTTGCTAACGAAGAGCCTGGTCGAATTCCAGCCCCACCTAAGGTAGCTCTGGCTAAAGATTATGTGGAGATGAGGGCTTATGACTCCTTTTCCTGTTCTTTTTCCGAGCAACTTGATCAGTCAGGTTGCATGTTTCAGCCTGGATTTAGAATGAGGCTTCCGTGTATTTTGTTTAGGTGAAGTTTGTAGTTAGTACATATCCGATTTACTGAGACGAAATATTTAAAAGAAGCTTCTTGTTTATGCAGAAAGGTTACAGTTCTTATTGTTTACTACTTAAATAATAAATACTGTTTAAACTTTCGCCACAGCTTCGGTTGATATCACATCCTCCAATTTAATCCATAGATGCGTTGGTCGAAACAGAGACATGTTTAGTGCTGTGCAAAAAGATAAACAAAACGGAAGATGGTCATTGGTCAGAAAAAAATTGAAGTACATTTGTGATCAAGAGATAAGGTAAAGAAGCAAACGCGCGCACCTGTGCGCCTGTAAACAGTTTGCAGGTCTAGTACCCCATGCAATTAGTCTCGCTCGATTATCATACATCACCACCTTATTTCTCAAAGCAGAAGCTGCACACACGCGTACAACATACACCACGTCACAAAATCAAAACATTGTTGATATCTTCTTAGTTCTTACCAATATGCAAGTGAACTCAAATTTACCTCCTAGTATGTTTGCAGTCTGTGCATCACCTCTTCTCAGTATCGTTAAGCACATGTTGCCGGTATGCTGAAAACACTAGCAGGTTAGTATTGGCACTGTTTTTGGTTTCACAGGGACGATAAATTGAAAGAGCAATTGACTCACCGATTGTTGGAGATACTCTTCCCATTGCAATGATATGATCTTGCGTGGGTTGCTGCCGAAGTCAAGTTTTATGGGCTTAAAGATTTCCCCTAGGTTGATTCTACGCAACATTCGCCAGCAGACAGGAAAAATTCCACCTTCACGTACTCGACGAACAGGTGCATGATTCAGGAGCAGACTCAACTCGATCTAAAACATGTTCCCATTTCTTGGATCAGTTTATCTTCTTAAATTAAGGCAAAGATAAATGAGGTACCGGTTTACCGTTTACTGTAACTTCTTACCATATCTTCAATGTTTTGGTAAGTTTGATTATTGAAGTGTATGTAAGTGGTCGCAGTGTCCAAGATTATTGATTGAACACGCGTTCGATGATGTCCCCCTTCAACACTAATATCTGCTGGCCCAATAACATAGAGACCAAGATCTCCTCTTTCATAGCCAAGATAAGATAAACGGATAGCTAGTCAGTACAAGAAGAAATATAAACTCTGTATCTGAGAGGAAATGAGGAATTAATCGGTGATTCTTACGATTCTTGCATTGGCAACATAATAAGACGATGGCGTGTTTGAGGAGTATTGTCATGACCAAAAAATACATATCCTGAATATGCTCCCTCGGTGGAACGGCCCAAGCAATGTCCAAACATGTTTTGCGAGTGGCGAATATCATACGCATGTATTTGTGATATAAAGCTTACGGTATGTCTGCCTAGGCCAAGCGTACCATCAAACTCGAGTCTTGTACCTACATATGGTCCTCCATAAGTTGCACACCTGCAGAGTCCAAGTTGCAAGGATGATGATGCCTAGGGGACTTGAAGTATATCCGTATGCTTGTTCTAAAAGAGAAAGGATACAAGGAAATTACCCGAAAACAAGTGGGACGTTAGAACCATTGCCGCTAAGGAGAACATTGTCCTTTACTGCAGAACCAGAACATGAACTTCCATCAGGGTAATGTATGGTGAAACCACAACGTTCAGTTACAGGCGCTAAAGGGACATAAGTTGGGCAATTCGGATCCCTTCTGGATACGAAATTGTTGTGGGGCCTGTAGGGTGGATTAGGTGCCTATAAGAATCGATCAGAACAAGCTTCAGAAATAGGCATATTAATATTGCAGATGAATGTAACTAAAAATGCTGCGTATGTATATACTTGTATAGCATGAGGTCCATCACACTGAATCCATGTCACAGAAGTAGCAAGGTCCAACATGAGACGATAATTTACTCCGTTGATGGGCACGATTGCATTGTACAACCTTCAGCAGAACCAAGATGTATGTTCAATTAGTAAGTTTATTATCAGCCAAAACAATGAAACAAAGATTGATGAAGGGATCATGAAGCAGGAACTGCATTTTCCCATGATATTCGTCAGAAACTCGAATAGATACAATACGTACCCCTTGCGCTGATATCCATAAAGAGGATATTGGAATCGAGCTACGGAACATTGTACAAGGAGAGCAAACAGAACATAGGAAAACAGAACCATAATCAGTATTGAATTTCTCATAGCTAGCTTGTTAGTTTTGAAATGAACTGCAATGTATATACTACTAGTGTGTGTGTGTGTATATATATAAGCTAGGGGGAGTAGTACTATGATAAAGCATATTTCCAAGAAATATTCATTAATTGTACTTTAATAAAGCCTATTTCGACAAAATAAATAATGGAAAAAAAATTCGTAGTATGTCAAAAATATATAAAAGAGGACTATTTAAAAAATACAAAAAATTCAGCACACAATGTTAAGTGAAAAGAAATAATAAAGGAATATTCGTAGTATGGCAAAAATAAATAAAAGAGGATTATTCAAAAAATAAAAAACATATAACATACAATAGACATAATAAAGGAATATTCGTAGAATGTAAAAGAGGACTATTAAAAAAACAAAAAATATTTTACACACAATTTTAAACATATTTTCACAAAATAAATAATAAAGGAATATTCGTAGAATGGCAAAAGTAAATAGGATCAATTACTTATATAAATCACTATTAAATACCTATAACAAAAAAAAAGACCCCTTAAAATAATTCTTAAAAAAAATTCATTTTATTTTTTTGTACCATAAAATCTAATTAAGTGAAATTTAAAAAGTAATCTCACTAGATTTAATAATTGATTTTTAAATCCACACTCAGTAATGAACTTCAAAATAAGGAGCTAAATTAAATTGAATAACCACTTTGAAATCCATAAACTATTTTTCGCCTGAAACTAACATTTTCATCTGAGAATTAACCGTTGAAATACTGAAACTAACGTTTTCTTCTAAAACTAACCGTTGAAATGCTGTTTTTGAGTCTTTTTTGTTGCTTTTATTTCTCTGGTTGCCTTGTTGGTATACCACCAGTTTTGAAATTTGAAGTTGAGTTTTGTAGGAGGTGTACGAAGATTGCATACTTGAAATGAATAAAACTCTTGATTTGTTTCAAAAATAAAAATAAAAATAGATATATAACACCCATAATTAGTTAAAATTATAAAACAATGTTCCCAAACTTGCCGTGATCGAGTAAATTTCACCTTCGTTGGCTCGTGCTGCGGTTTTATATGTTTGAAGAGGACGAAGGATGATTATGATACTGTTTACATTATCAATCCAATTATGGGGTATGGAGATTGCATTGTGCTTCCAAAAGTAGATAGTGAGGAAAATGTGAGATACTTTTTCGGTTTCAGTCAGGATAGGATTAAGGTACTGAGGTATGTTTTGGAGATGAAGGAAAGATCGAGACGATGTGAGATTTTAGCGCTTGGATCTGATGATGATTGGAGAAGTTTGCCGTCTGCTTGAGTCCGACGAATGGTTCATGATTCAGAGGTGGTTGATCTTAATGGGGTGCTTCACTGGCTTCCTGAAATTGTATTGCCTAATTTCTTGTACTAGGAATTTAGCACCGTGTTACACACGGTGTTTTGTCAAGTGCCCCGATAATCTGCGTAGAAGGATGCATATAGGCTGAGTAATATTAGGTCTATAAGTATGAGGCAGAACAGAATTGGCCATGCTGCGCAGAAACAGAACCAGCACTGCTCTGCTGCTGCTGTGTTGTACCAGCGGCTGCAGAGCCCTGTTGATGTTGTACATGCAGAGAAAAGAGCTGCATAGCCTCCCTATATACTAGATGTGAGATCTTTAACCACTCCAATTGTGGGAATTGCCAAACCATCACGAAACAACAAGGGAGTAATAAAATTTTCAGATGCAAAATTGCAAGAGAAGAGTTGTGGCTGCAAGGAAAAAGACCTAAAATGAGATTGAATTGTGAAGAGGAGAGAAGACTGAATTTGCAAACATACAAAATTACAAAAGATGACATCGCTACAGCAGTACAACAACTTACAGTAACTTGCTACAGGAAACTACAGTGAATTTTCCTTATTCACTTATTAGATCTTGGTAGATACATTTGATCTTGCTAAAGAAGAGCCTGGTCAAATTCCAGCACTGCCTCGGGTATATCTGATTAAGAAGTATGTGGAGTTGAGGGCATTCAACAATCGCTTGACCTTGATAGACTACCATTCATCGATTACTATATGGACAATGCAAGAGTATGGAGTCGCAGGGTCTTGGACTAAAGATGTGATACTCATGAAGTGGATATCACCTACATTAGTGGGAAATATCAGAACTATTGCACAATCAATAGATGGGAACATGGTCTTTGCAAATTTATATGATTCTATGGTGAAATCTCTCCACTCCTATGATGTTCATCAGAAGAAGGGTTCTCAAACTGCGAGATTCAATACTCCAAGCATAAAGGCGAAAGACTTTTACTCATATGCTCCAAGTTTTTATCTTCATGCAGGCAAGTCTCATAAGGACGCTGGAGAGTGTTCCACCAATAGTGCGGATAAGCAGCTTGCAGATACCCATGGGATGAATTCGCAACATGCCTAGTGCAGCCTCGGTTTTTTCTATGGTGCAACGTGTGTTTTATTTGTTTCGAGGTAATCAACATAATTGTGGCTCATTTCTATTCTTTTTGTAAGTCTGCTTTAAATTATTGTAAATCATTGAATTTGAACTATTTTATAAATCATTGAATTTGAACTATTTGGTTGTTTTCGAATTGTTCTTGGACTCATCTTTATGTTCAGCGAATTTGTGTGTTCATGTATATGGTGATGGTTGTCTAAATTATACTATGAGGTTTATGTGCAAACTAGTACTTCAAGATGTTGTGTTTGGGCTTGTGATTCCTTCTCCTGTTCTTTTTTCGAGCAGCTTGATCATTCAGGTTGCATGTTTCAGCCTGGATTTGCACATATAGGATTTACTGAGATGAAAATTTTATTTCGTCATTAATTCAAAAGAAGTTTGTTGTATAGTTTCTTATTGTTACTGCTTTGGTTGATATATATCACATCCTTCTATTTAATTCATCGTCCAGCCTATAAGTCGCCATGCTTTGTTGAAACCATTGCTGATATATCACCAGTGCGAGCAGTTTAAATGTCTAGTACCCCATGCAACTCTGTTCGCTCGATTATCATACATCACCAACTTATTTATCATAGCGGAAGCTGCACAGACATACATCGATCACGTCAGGAAATTAAAACATTGCTGATATCTTCTTACCAGACTGGTAATACCAGTTACCAATACGCTAATGAACACTAATTTAGTTTCTGAATTAAGTCTTACCTCCTAGTATGTTTGCAGTTTGTGCATCACCTCTTCTCAGTATCGCCAAGCACTTGTTGCCGGTATCCTGAAAACACAAGGTTAGTATTGGCAATGTTTTTGGTTTCACAGGGAAGATATATAGAAAGAGCAATTGACTCATCGATTCTTTAAGATAATCTTCCCATGGCAATGCTATGATCCTGTTTGGCTCGAAGACAATTTCTATGGGCCTAGAGTATTGCCCCAGATTGATTCTTTCACGCTGTATTTGCTAGCAGACGGGAAGAATTCCACCATCAGGTACTTGACGAACAGGTGCGCCACTCAGGAGCAGATTCAACTCGATCTAAAACATGTTCCCATTTCTTGGATCAGTTTATCATCTTAAAGGCAAAGATAAATGAGGTTTACTGTAACCCGTTACCATATCTTTAATGTCTTGGTAAGTATGACTATATAAGTGTATGTAAGAGGTTGCAGGAAGGAAAATTCACTGTAGTTTCCTGTGCCAAGTTATTGTAAGTTGTTGTACTGCTGTAGCGATGGCATCTTTTGTAATTTTTCTATGTTTGCAAATTCAGTCTTCTCTCCTCTTCGCAATTCAATCTCATTTTAGGTCTTTTTCCCTGCAGCCACAACTCTTCTCTTGCAATTTTGCATTTGAAATTTTTTATTACTCCCTTGTTGTTTCTTGATGGTCTGGCAATTACCACAATTGAGGTGGTTAAAGATCTCACATCCAGTATAGGGAGGCTATGCAGCTCTTTTCTCTGCCTGTACAGCAACAACAGGGCGCTGCAGCCGCTGGTACAACACAGCAGCGGTAGAGAAGTGCTGGTTCTATTTCTGGGCAGCATGGGCAGTTCTGTTCTGCCTCAACTGCGGCGCAGCAACAACCTGTTGCACCTATCAAGAGGAAATTGAAGATATTAGTATATATATACATAAAAGAATAATCTAATAAAATAACGAATACATAATAAAGAGAAGTCGATCCCTTATTTGGAAATTAATGTGATTGAAGAAACTCCCAAAAGTTCGTCAAATCCATAGAGAAAGAATCAATTCGAGGCCTGCACTAACGCAGTTTCCTTAAAGCAAAATACGCCTTCTCACTATGGTGCTTGAGACGTTGAGCGTCTGCCTCCCAGGATACAACGAATGTACGAGATCACTAGCCGCACAAGCTAGCAACCTCCAGCGAACAAGAACTTTATGCCCGGATTATACAAAAGGGAGAGATGAAGAAGTGAGCAAGAGAGAAGAGATTAGGGTGGGTTTTTCTCCTTACTTTTCCCAACTAAAAGAGACCTATTTATATGTGAGAAATGGAGTATGTAACTCCATGTCCATAA
>JAQRGC012288254.1:0-11283 GCA_028659135.1 Plantago lanceolata
AGAATGAAGAAGGTCATAATAGTAATTTAGGCTCCAGTATCCTCCTCCTCCTGCGTTGCTAGCCGCTTCCACGGTCGCCTGCTCACGGCCACACCCCTTCCCCTTCCCCTTTCTCCTCCTCCTCCACCAATCCTCCATGAATGAATTGAATTGAATGCTCTGTTCAATTTCAATTCATCCATTATTAATTTACAATTATAATGAAGCTATGTCTCATATACTCAAAATCTCTAATCTCCAATCCACGAAACCTATCATCATATATGCACTGTCTCAGTTTCAAGCTCGTCAGATTCGTTTTCTTCTCCTCCGTTTCTCATCGCCTCACCAACCACAACAGATTCCACTCCAGAGGTAACATTAACATTCGAGAAATTGTCAGTAAGCTTAACACAAAGATTAATTCCTCCAATCGCCTCTGTCAGAATCTAATACTAAGAACTGCCAAGGAAGATGCAGAGTTAGTCCCTATTGCTGTTAATGTTAATTCAAATTCTTCTTGTTGTTTAAATTCTTTGGTGATGGATTCAGATTTGTTAGCTACTGTTATAAATTATATTAGCCATGAGCCTAGGATGGTTTTGAGGATATTCTGGTGGGCTGAGGGGCAGGAGGGGTTTAAGCACTCTGAGGTTTTGTTTCTTGCTGTTCTTGATTCTTTGGTGCGGAATGGTTTTATGGGTGCTGCTTGTAGGGTGGTGCAGAGGGTTGTTAGCTTGGGTATGCATACCGTTGTCGATTTCTTGATTGATGGGTATTTGAGAGAGGACGTTTCGCGTCGGATACTTGATTTGTTGTTGTTGATGTATGTGAAGGAGTGTGATGTTGTTAGGTGTTTAGGCATTTTTGATAAGATGGTGAGGAGTGGGGTTTTGCCGAATGTGAAGAATTGTAATAGGATTCTGCACATGCTTAAGGGTAGGAATTTAGGGTATAAGGCGAGGGAGGTTTATGAGTTGATGGGTGAGTTCGGCATTGAGCCTACGGTTGTTACGTATAATTCGTTGTTGGATTTGTATTGTAAGGAGAGGGATATAGAGCGTGCGGTTGATCTTGTGTTTGAGATGCAGGAGAGGGGTTGCAGGCCAAATGATGTCACGTGTAATGTGTTGATTAATGGGTTCTCGAAGAAGGGTTTGTTTGGAAAGGCAGAGTGGTTGATCAAGGTGATGTTGGATTATGGCTTGAAGATTTCGGCTTATTCGTATAATCCCTTGATAAGTGGGTACTGTCGAAATGAAAATATGGTTTCAGCGTTCGCGGTTGCAAAAGAGACGGAAAAGATAGGGGTTCCGCCTACTGTATCCACGTACAACACTTTCATGCATGGGAACTGCCTGCAAGGAAATGTAGATAGCGCCAGACAGTGGATCCCTGTAATGGTGAAGAAGAACTTGGGGCCTGATATAATCTCTTACAACATCTTGTTATATGGGCACTGTCGATTGGGAGAGATGGATAAGGCTCACTTGTTATTCTCTAAGATGAAGGAAAGAAACATAAGTCCATCCGCAAGTACGTATAATACACTAATGGATGGATTGTGCCGGTTGGGGGATTTAGAAGGTGCCGTACAGCTAAAAGATGAAATGGTCACTTGTGGTATCTGTCCAGATATTTTTACCTACACAATTCTCATCAATGGTTGTTATCGAACAAGAAATCTGGAAACAGCAAAATTGTTTTACGACGAGATGCTGGGAAAAGGATTAGAACTCGACAACATTGTGTACACTAATATGCTAGCAGTTGAGCTGAAACTCCGTGACAAATCTAGTGCACTTAGACTACAAGAAGAGATGCTAGCTAAGGGGTTCACCCGCAATATTATAACCTATAATGTTTTGGTGGATGGGATTCCTTCATTGGTTCAATTTAATGAAGTCTCTTCATTCGGTCATTTGAGAAAAGCCTCTCAGTTAATGCAAGAGATGGTTAATGATGGATTTTATCCTGATCATTATACATACACGAGCATCATCGATGCTCAGTTGAAGTTGGGGAACCTTGGTAAAGCAATAGAGGTATTCCAAGATATGCTTAAAGAAGGCATACGCCCCACAGTCCTGACATACACCATATTGATTCATGCACATGCTGACAGAGGATTACTTACAGAAGCAAATATGTACTTCTTGGGGATGCAAAAGGAGGGTATTTTCCCGAATGTGATCACTTACAATGCCCTGATAAATGGCCTCTGTAAATTCGGGAAGATAGACGAGGCTTATGATTGTTTCTTCGAAATGCAATCTAGAAGATTGTTGCCAAACAAATATACCTACACTATATTAATAAACCAGAACAATAACCTTGGTAATTTGACCGAAGTTTTCAAGTTGTATAAAGAAATGCTGGGCAGAAATATTCAACCTGATTCTTTTACATACGGTGCACTTATCAAATTCAAGAAGTGACTACAACACTAGTCCTCCTTCAACATATGATTCCAGGTGAGTTTTCATTGGCCGTGTGTGTGTGTGTGTGTGTGTTTTTTCTTCTTCTTCTTAATGTTAGTGTAAAGTTTGTTTCCTTTTGGCAGCGAATTATGGATATACTCCCCCCTCCCCCACCCCAATTTTTGTCTGGTCCTGTAGCTATTACTTTTTTAAACTTCTTTTCATCATACTGTATGATTGTACTGTCATATTAAAAGACTGGACGAATTGATAGTTCATAGAGCTGAAATGGAATAAGGAAAATTTCTCTAGCTACCGACATTGCTAAAATTAGCATAGTTTTAGCAGTAATGTTGTTAATGTAGTCTTCATAATTGGCTTTGGGAAAGGGGAAGGTGAAAATATATACCAAGAGTCGAGGGTTGCTGTAACTTATTCTGGCCGGACATAAATAGGCAGGCTTTGTTAGCTCTGCATATATAATTTACAATCTACATATAGATTCAATAAAAAGAATCTTGATGCTGGATGTGTATATTGGATTATCACGGCAGAATACCTTGGTTGGTGGCGAAAGGAGGAAAAGTAACTGAAACAACAATTCTTCGTTGCATGATAAATACTTTCTAGCATTTTCTGCTTTTAGATTCTACACATAATAAAGAGTTAGACCAATTGTGTAGAAACATTTCGTTCCTAATTAAATGACAAATCACTCTTAAGTATCTTGGAGAACTTGATTCATTTATTTTGCTGGTAGTATGTTTTGCAATTGAGGTATCATGGAGCTTATTAAATTAAAAATTATCATGCCAATGCAATTTTTCCATATAGAGTTTGGGGCATAAGGTTTTCTCAGAATTAACTTCTATGACTGAAATAATTCGTGGTTTTCAATATTTTTGTTCCATTAATATAAATGGCAACTATTCAAGGAAATAAGTAGCAAAATTCCAATGCAGGGTGGATTCAACTATATCAACTACCTGGCCTGTAGTAGATATTCCGAAGATTAACCGCTGGTGTAGATTTCAGCAAGATTTATCCATTCGGAAGAGCCATTGGCTGCAAAGCAAAGGCTTTGAAGTGTCCAAATTAAATGTGAAGGTAAATTCTGTTTATCCATGCGTAATCCCATCTAGTGCAGTCAGAATGTCAGATATCCCGTAGTGATATGCATGCGTTATGTGAGTTTTTCTTGTTATGCCGAGACCATATGATTCTGACGTTTTGGTCACAGTTTGATGACTTCTGCTTATTCATGATAACATATTACTATGACCAAGTTTATCCTGCATGGTCGATCCAACATACTGCCCATCACCTTAATATTCTCATGTTCTTCACAGTGAAATTTTGCGTACAGAGAAACATCAGTCCCTTTCATGTAGTGAATCTTCTACTAAATTTAAGTCAACCCTAGTCATTGCGCATCAGAACTTTTAATCTTACAAGGATTTGCTTGTAGGCTGCAGAAGGAACATTTACTGAGGAACCAGGATCCGGCGTCGTGGCCATTATTGATGGGAAAAGGGTGGCTGTTGGTCTGCTGGAGCGGGTCAGAACTTAAAAGGTAGTTCTTGGTCTTATGATGCAGAAAGCATTAAAAAATCATTCTATGAATTTCTCAAGTTTGATAAAGAACAGACCCTCATTCCTTTTTGCCTTTTCTTCTATCTACATTTCTCAAGTTTGATAAAGAACAATCCTTATTGCTTGGCGCCATTTCTTTTACCTTGCATGTGAAATTGGAGAAGCTTACTGCAGGCCTGAAAGTTGAGAATTTGTTTTCATATAAAGATCTTTAAGAGTTGCTCCTTTTCTGTGAGTTTTAACACTTGGAATCCGACCATTGCAGGTATGGAATTTTCAATAGTCCATTCGTAGAAGTGGAAGACTTCTAAAGCCAACTAGTTATTGTTGGAGTAGATAGTGTCCTTGCTGGGACCATCTATGTTGAGTATCAGATCAGAGAAGATGCAAAACATGTTGAATCATTGACTCGTCGAGCAATTGATATTTACTGTCAGGGACAGGAATACATACTGCCAAGCATGTTGCATCTTTTGATGGTATTCCCAAGGGTGAGATTATTTACTAACATTCATGCATGCAGTTCTGAATCTATAACACATGACATAGCACAAACTATTTGTTCCATGTGCCTTTTATAGCTTATCTCTACCTCTTCGCTTCAGTACAAATCGTTTTGCCATCCAACTAGAGATGGGAAGTAGATCTTTTAACCTGTAAATGTGAATGTTTAGAACTATGCTATGAGCAACCGAGGTAGTGGTATTGTCATTTTTGTTGAATTAGGAGGTCTTGAATGTGAGATTTAGGATGTGGTAAGTTTATCTGATTGTAATGTGTTGCCCAATTCAAAGTCCAATGGTAGCCAATAAAGTGCCAGACTGGGAATTTGGCCTAGCATACACTAACTAGAAGGCAAGACTTTAGCTTACAATCTAATAGCCAGTTTCCACACAGTTTTTTGTTCCTGGTACTAACCAAAACTGGGCCCAATCTATCAGTTACCTAAAGTGAGCAGCACTAACCGAAATGCTTGGGGTCCCTTGTCTATTTGCTAGTGACTAGTAAAAGCTGTATGCTAGTATCGGTTATAACTTGTAAGAAATGCTCATGAAAGGCCAGGTTGACTGATTGCTTTTCCAATGCAGCTACTTGACGCGCCGGAGCTGAGTAACCATGTAGACTGTCGAGCAAAATCTTTGGTGGCCTTTGATTCAAATACTTACCTTGGTTCAGGTAGGCACATTCATGGCCTGATAGAATGGTCAATAGATGACCTATCTTTTACTTGTGTGAATATTTAAGACCAAAGTTGAACTACTTAGCACAGCTGCATCCTTTCTTTCAGTTATCGCATAGACGCATACTGATGGAAACCAACAACTTACATTGCAAATATTTGTATTAGGAATACTGATAGCTTTGGCTTCATGGTGATGAAGCAGTTTTTTAAACCGGGATCCTGGTCAGCACCGGTCACAATTGTTGTGAGTTTGTAACTAGGTCCTGAGCCTTTGGAAGCTGAAAGCAGAAGTTATCTTTCGAAGTTTGGTTATGCATCTCCCAAGTCCCATGTCCCTACTCAGTTCTCCCTCCACCCCAGGAAGCCTATACATTTTTTTAAAAACTTCAATTCATTATTTTTTATACATTCTTCTCATTCTTTTAACCTTCATTAACATTTGTGCCAGAAATAAATGGCAAGGGTTTTCTGGGACTTGGGTACTAGTATTAGGTATAGAAATAAAAAGTACAAAAATGTGTACTTATTTGTAATTGTATGATAGTATATGAATAATGTATGTTTTACATTGTGCTAATATATATCTTCATTGGTTTTGTGATGGTGTATCTGATGTTGCATTTGATGCAATTTAATTTTTAAAAAGCAAAAAGAATAGAGCTCATTCCGGTATGACCGTGTCATCCCAGCTCAGACGCCCAGCTGCGTGTGAGCAAGGATGATTGTGGCCATCTCCAACAGCTCACACGCTGCTGCTGGAGAGGGCCTTACCGGTAGTAAAAAATGTATACTGAAAGTACCTTTGGATACAAGAGAACAGAGCAGAAAGATTATTACTAAATGCATAAAACCTGAATGCTATTTCTCATTCATTTATGATGTTAAGATACACAAGCCTAATCTATGTACATCATCTTACATCATTATAATAATACATCTGCACCAAAACTACTAGACACTAGGCTACAAAGTAATCTAGATTCAAATACACATTACAGAAACTAAACTGGAATAATCCAATAAAAATATGGGATTACCAGGTTCAAATACACTACCTAGATACAAAAGCTATAATAATTATACATAAATACAATTACCAGCACCACTGAAACTAATTCACTACAATTCTACCAGGGAGGAGAGTTTCTGGTTGCTCACCTGAACAACTACCCTTAACCGTAACGAGCTTTACAACCGAACAAGTATCCAGACTGAACTTTTCCTGAGCTTCCACGAAACCTTGCCTAAGGACGTGTCGAATCCAATCATCGACTGGTTTATTCTCAGACAAATACGCAGCGGCCAGGAGCTGCAGCATTACACTTGGCTCTATCTCGAGAGAACATTCGTACCCCACAACTTCATGCAAGCATTTGTTGATCTCCTTGGACAATCTCTCAGCAAGCGCCTCAAAACCAAATGGCCTGAAAACCACCTTTTGACCGATTTGTAAATCAAACTTCTCCAGCCATGATCTGTAGTTTTCAGAGCTGGAACCAGAATCGGAATCCGAAGCACAAGGATCTGATATGTCACTTCCTTCAGCGGGAAAATTCAAATCCAGGTACGAGTTTGATGCTTTGTGTGCTTTCTTTCTCAACTCCAAGCTGCTTCCACACGGATCCGTGCTTCTACTCCCACCAATAAGCTTTCTCTTCGTCAGTAAGTTCACATCATAAAAGCCTTTATCCGTATGACTTGTTTCATGGCTCGCCAGATCATCATTTAGATCGAATCTGATTAGTACCTGAATCAACCGCCCCTTTTGGCTTAACACATCTTCCTCAGAGAACTTACCCGTTTCCTCAACCCCAAACCTGGTAGTGGCTAGAAAGATGGAGTTGGCAACGTTTACTTCTCTTCCACGCAAGTCCATTAATCTGCCAGTCTTCACTGCATGAGACAAACTATTCTGGACAACAGAATCAGCCTTGTCAACATTTTCAATGAAAACAACAGAAGGCTTTTTGCTCAGCTTTTCGACCATATAATCAATGACAGTCCCTCTCATCGATGGATCGTACTTATTTGTCACCGAGGGACCAAATAACTTATCTGCACGCGTTGTTTCATTCGGAAAGCTTAGATCCACGCAGATAAGATTTTCTGAGCTTCCGTATAATATCTCAGCAAGTGCAACTGCAAGCTTTCTCTTGCCTAATATATCAGGCCCATGGAGATCAATCCACAAATCACTGCGGCTCAATCCCATAGAATTTGTTTGAGATTGAGTGATGGCTTTGGTAACACCAATTATGGCTTCTTCTTGCCAACTAACTCTTTCAATGAGAGCCCTGTAAAGCGTCTTAGGGTCCTTCACATCAGAGCACCTGTAACTGTTAGCATTTGAAGAAAAGGAGCTAGATAAGTCCAAACGAAATTGATTTGCTAGCTTCCCTTGTTCTTTGCATGCAGAAGCCGAAATAGTTCCCAAGCCCAGCTCAGTAGTCACTGAAGTAACTGAAGTAGGAGAATCCAAACAACGAGATTTGAGGCCACCATGGAATTCGGGAGCAATATCACCAGATTTAGATGATACATTCAGATCACTAGCCTTCTGCTGCATACTCATGGAACTAAGTTCTTTAGTTGAAGAACTCTGTTGCAAATCAGAGTACAAGCTCGAAACCACTTTATTATTTCTTTGTTCAGCTGGTGATGCATTGAACTGGTTCCCACTTTCATTGCTGGCAGATTTGTTTTTCTCAGCAGCAACTTGAAACCCAAAAACTTGTGGAACTTGATAACCTATTTGTTGAGCATTTCCCTCAGAGAAAGGCTGTTTGTGGTGATATTGTTGGCAGACGCTGTCCCATTTCTTCTGGACTCCAGCAATCTTCACATTTAGTAGCAAGCTATCATTTTTGGCCTGCAGAAGGGATGCACAAAATAAGTTTAGTATAACAAGTCCAGAATAATAGTATGCAATTATATGTACTTTTCTTTTCTTTATCTTGGGCCCAAAGATATTCTAGATGAAATTACTCCTACTTGAAAGTAGTCTTTATATAATTAATACCTTTAAGTTGACCAGATCAGTATGGGAGCTTGGTTCAGAGTTTTGCATCCAAGGAAGCAAAGTTGATTGGCATTGATCTGTACTTGAAGCACAAGGTCCACCATTTGAAAGTGCAGCTACTTCTTGTTGGCACTTCTCATCACATGAATTACAGCGGCGAAACTTTTGCCCTGTGTTGCTCAATGCACTCTTTGTATCAGATGGCATCGAGAAGAACCCACCCAAAGGGACAAAAGACTCCATCAAGCTGCAAGTTTAAAAACGATATGAGAAAGGCAACTATGAGATCACGCGCATTACAACAAAAGGCAAGAGCAACGAATTGATAAAAACCAACAGAGTCCCAAGATTTGCATACTGATGAAGCATAGTTAGTTTTACTAGGAAGTTCCGTTTTTTGATCGAGATTAACTGTTTCCTCTTGACTTCTTTTGAATATTATCAAACTTTAACATTTTTCTGAACCAAATTATTTTGGTTTCTCTTGGTGATTTACTTTGTCATATTACCTCTGTTGTATCACAGAACCACTACTTCGAAGTGTACCCCATTATTACAAGTTAAAATTTTCCAGGATCAGATACCTTCTTTCTAATGCCTTCCTAGGTGATATAACATCTAAAGAATCTGAGAATTAAAGGATCAGAACCTTTAAACAATATGCAAATTGATAGCACAATCTCAATCAGGCTGAAGAAAATCAGATACCATGACATTAATTCTGCCACCCACTTAATCAATTTGCGGAAAAGGCTATGTGCAATTCTCCATAGTTAGGGGCAAACATCACTAGCCTGATAAGGACCAGAAATTTTAATATGCAAATCTCCACAAGTTCGATTTTGCATTGGACTTTTATCAATACATCAACAAGTGGCGCATAAAGAATCCTAGAAGATATTATCAGGAACATAAATAAGTACATGACAAACTTTATGCCTACAACTATATCAGAATATCTAAGGTGGGACGCATTGTGAAGATTTGCGGCTTGCTTTCACTTAAACAGCTCATTTCACTAGTTACCTAATTAGTAAGTCGAACAGTTCTCTGCTTTTTCACAAGGTGTTGATCTACGAAGTACTGCAGCAGCACATAGTTTCAGCAATCAATCCAGATAAAACACACATAGTAGGAAAGAACATACATTCTTCAACACACAAATGAGCTCTAATTCTACTTATTCATCATGTAACATGTAAATTTCTACAATTATATATGAAAACTAACCAAATAATTATGAAATTTGTACAAGAACATGTAACATACGAAAACTAACCTGGATCTCGGGTACGAACCGCCCACCGAGAACTTCAGGGAGGTAATAGGCAACACCTCCATATCCCAATCCTCCTCAATGGACGGAAACTTGTTCAAGAACTTGAAATAAACGTCGTACGCCACCGCCGCTCCAATCAGCCACACCTTCCCAACATGAGCCTCCAACATCTTACTGAACCTACCCACCAAGTACCTCAAATTATCCCCACAATCGCCGGCAAGCGCGTTCAAGTCACCAATACTCACCAACACCTTCCCATCATCACCGCCACCCTGCAACAACACCCTCTCCACCTCCTCCAACTTCACCTCCATCACTCTCTCATCACACTCCCCACTCAAAAACTTCGAAACCTCATCACCGCAACAAACCACACTCATCCCACTCAACCCAGCCGGCAAAGCACCCTCCACCTTCCTCTCCACCGTCTGCAAAAAGCTCCTCAACGCCTCGTTCGCCGAAACCCCCATAAGCAGAGGATTCCTCTTCCTCTTCTCCCCTCTCACCATAACCTCCCCAATCCTCCTCCAGTCCTCCTCCCCATACGACGAAGCGAAAGGGAAACTAAACCCCTTACTCGCCGCCGCATCCTCACCCCCAATATTACACAAAAACATCGGCGGCATCGGCCGCTTGTACCTCGAGGTACAACCACCACCAAACGGATAAAAACTCGTCCCCGGCCTAATCGTCGCCAATTTCACATCACAGCTCCTAAAACCTGCTTCACCAAACACTCTACTCACCAACGGATCATCCAAAATCGACAGAATCAAATTCCTCAACTCCACCCTCACAACCGGCACACTAGCCGACGAATACTGCTGCTGCTGCTGATAGAAGCTGAAATTCTCCGGCTGCCGCCGCTGATTCGCCTGCGATCGCTTAATCGCCGCCATCAGCGAGTTCGCCACCGGCGGCTCCTCAATTTTACTGCTCGAAGGCATCCGGTCCAGCGAAACACTCAGCGAAAGCTCTAGGGCTTTGAACTGAACCCTAGCCGAGTAGGCATTGTTCCGAATCCGAGTGCATGCTTCACGTAGAGCCGAGTTCGGGAGCGATAACAGCGACGAGACGAGGTGGAGCGAGGTGGTCTGAGAGTGGCCGCGGCGGCGCGCGAGGGCGACGGCGTCGTCGAGAGCTGATGCCGCCTTCTCCGTTAGGCATTGCCTGGCGGAGGGAACCGGCGTCGGCATGTAGGGTTTGTGATCAGTGTAGAATGTGTGCCTGTGTTTTTTCTCCGGTTATGGTGGGAAAATTGGGAGGAGAAAAAATGGTGGGAATTTTTATTTTTTTTGTTTATTATTTTTTTGTTTTTTTGTTTTAATAATTGTGATTTTGGGGAAATTGATGGGTGAATTTTATAATAATGGATAGTGTTAAAAATGGTAACTGTTTTTGGTTATTGGTTTTGTTTAAGAGGTTGAAGAGAGGAAGTGTGTTGGGATATAAATATTGGTATTTGAAGTTGAGAGGAAGCTTTTCACTGATTTGAGCTTTTCAACTATATATTGGGTGGGGAAGGGGAGGCTGGGGTTCAGTGGAGTGTGAGGCGATGCTCTTGTATACACGATCGAATTACTACTATTTTCGTGGTACCATTTAGAAGGGTGGTCGAGTTGGAGTCATAAGGTCGTTCATCGGTATAAAGGTGGTGTTCGGAAGCATGAGGTGCAAGAGGTTCAGGGTTCGAGTCTCGGCGGAGACAATAAGTGGTGATATATGTGTAATTGGAGCTATAAGGTGGTTTAAAATTACTTATATTTATAATAAATTTGCCGTTTAAAAAAAAAAAAAAAAGGTGGTC
>JAQRGC012288280.1:0-10411 GCA_028659135.1 Plantago lanceolata
AAACTATAAATACTTGGTAACATATCTTTAAAATTTGTAAAAGTAGAAAAAGGAAGTGTATAAAAGACTATAAATTGGTGTGACCCCACGCACACATCTTCCCACTTTCCAAAACCACACACGTAGTACTATTAATGTTAATGAGAAAGGAAAAAAAATGAGAAAGGAAAAAAAAAATGAAAATAAAAATCAGTTAATAATTGACCTTTCTTTCAATCAAGGTTTTCCCAAAAGTGTGTGCAAGCAACTCCAATAATATACTCCATCAACTCATCTCACGATTTCTCCCCATCTCGCGATACATCTCATATACCGTAATGGCACCACCCGTAAATTACTCCAACTCGAGGCCCAAGTCCACAAAGCCAAGTCCGAGAAAAAGCTTGTCGTTTTACATACGGTTTTAGAGAGATAAACTTAGAGAGAGAGAGAGGTAGAAGGGATCTGCATTTCGCATTACTGATCGCTGTCTCCAACTTTTCAAGCAACAATCATGCCGTACGTTCCGCTTGATCCCCACCGTTCATCTCACTATCAATTAACCACGATGGGACCCCCTTTACATACCATCCGTGCGATCGCTGCATGTGCACGGTACCACGCTAGACCGCACCATATTCTAAAACTCGCGAGCCGATTACTAAAGATGCCAAGCCGATAACCCAGACAAAACACTAGCCGGCTCCGTGGGCCCCACATTGACTGTTTAAGATGAAAAACTCATCCATCCCCACTGATATGTCAACTGACTTATTAATACGATAAGTGAAACAACTTATCATCGCCTTATCACTTTCCTCCCTATAAAATGAGTTCATTTTCCTGCTGAAATGTTTTATTCCCCTACTCACCCAGTATATCTAGAGAGAGAAAGTAGAGAGAGAGAAAGGGAGAAAAACCCTCGGCAGGAAATAGAAAGCGATTGGGAAATTGTAGAGAGAAAAAGGCGACTCCATTTCCGGTTTTCTGGCCGCCTTCTTCATCGATCTGCAACAAGTAAGCTCATCTACCTATACATCTATCTAATCTATACATACAGGCTCTCTGTGTGTTGTGTGTATCTATATTCTCGAATATTATTGTTGTTCACTTTTTATCGAGTTTGTTTCTACCTTTTGAGTGTTTATGGCTAATTGACTTCGTCTCTTTTAGCTATCTTTTTCCCCTTGCATCTGGATTCCAATTTAAAGGTGCTTTAATTTTGAATAAAGTGATTTGTTGATTTTTGTAATTTTGTAATTTATTTATTCATGGGAGTGGTGGTCTTGTCTTGTCGGTGCATGCTCAAACCATTTCGATCTCGCCGGAGAAAAATTGTTAGGGTGGGTGAGGAGGTACCAGATTCGTGATCTGGTCTGTGTTAATTTGCCATTTTTAGAATTATTTTTTTCCTTTTTAATTTTGGTGTATTAAAAGGAGAATAATAATTAAATAAGGCGTGTGGTTTTGGTAGTGGTGGTCTGGTAGCTGACTCTGTCATTGTTTATTTATGGTAATTTGCATTCAATTATTTGTTTCTATTTTTTTCTATTTATATATGGGTAATTGCCATTGAAATTGAAATTTCTTACTGTGGGTTTTACAGATCTGTAGCTGTTGAGGTTTACTTTCACACCTGAGGGCTGGAAGGGGATTTTGTAAGCATGTCGTCTCTCAGTCGAGAACTTGTATTCTTGATATTACAGTTTCTGGATGAGGAGAAGTTTAAGGAGACTGTTCACAAGTAGGTCAATTTGTGTTTACTTTATTCGTTATGTACAAATTGCCGTGCTTTTTTGGGCAATTGAGTTTTAAATGTGGTAATTGTGGTTTTAACTTGGGTTTATCGTTGCATTGTAGGCTTGAGCAGGAATCTGGATTTTTCTTTAACATGAAGTACTTCGAGGATGAGGTGCACAATGGGAATTGGGAGGAGGTCGAGAGATACCTCTCTGGTTTTACTAAGGTGGACGATAATCGCTATTCGATGAAGATATTTTTTGAGATCAGGAAGCAGAAGTATCTCGAAGCATTGGATAAGTGAGTTTTTTTCTTTTTTTTTTTTTTAAACTTGGTTGAATGGTAGCTCAATTTTGTTTGGTTTGCCAATTGTATATATTTAGTTTATTAATTACTTGTGTTGTGTGTAGGCATGACCGGTCCAAAGCTGTAGAAATCCTTGTGAAGGATCTTAAAGTGTTTGCATCTTTTAACGAAGAGCTCTTTAAGGAGATAACTCAGCTGTTGACATTGGAGAATTTCAGGTATTCAGGACAGTTATGGCATTTTGGTGATCAATTTGGTTAGAATCACATTACGTTTCCTTACGCGCGAAAATGTGCATTCTGCAGGGAGAATGAACAACTCTCTAAGTATGGCGATACAAAATCTGCACGGGCGATTATGTTGGTGGAGCTCAAAAAGCTTATTGAGGCAAACCCCTTGTTCCGTGATAAGTTGCAGTTCCCAAACCTCAAGAATTCTAGGCTGAGGACACTCATCAATCAAAGGTAGCTTTACTTTGAGAAATGCATGGTACATGTGGACTTCTTGAGTAGTTCAGTAACATTTATATATTGAATTCCCCAGGTCTAGTGTAATCGCCAAACATGTTGTTTTCCGATTTGTAGTAACTTAGAATGTACTGTCACATGTTTCCATTGTAAATCTCGAAAATATTTGTTTGCATTCAACTGAAGCAACATAGATTGTACAAACTGACGTGATATGCACGTGCAGCTTAAACTGGCAGCACCAATTATGTAAAAATCCTAGGCCAAACCCTGATATTAAAACTCTCTTTGTGGATCATTCATGCGGACAACCAAATGGCGCACGTGCTCCTTCTCCTGCGAATAATCCCCTGCTTGGAGGAGCTGTTCCAAAGCCTGGAGGCTTCCCCCCTCTGGGTGCACATGTGGTTTGTACTTGCATCCAAAATTTTGCTAGCTTGTTCTTATGGCTTTCTGGTAGTTCTTCTTTTAATACCCTGTATTTTATTTGGCCAGCCATTTCAGCAAACGCCATCTCCGGTGCCTGCCCCTCTTGCTGGATGGATGTCTAATCCACCTACTGGAGCTCATCCAGGTGCTTCCAGTGGTCCTATAAGCCTTGGTGCTCCATCAATTTCTGGTACTATTCTTCACTAATTGACAAACAAAAAAAATCTGCATTTACTATAGAGGATTTTAATATTGCGGGATCAACCATTTTCTGTTCTCGCACTGTTTCTGATTCTGATCTTCTTTGGAGTTTGGAGTTTGGTGGGTGGTCTAAAGATCTTTGACGTGATAATATTAATATTATTACTTTAATGTCTGTGCTATATGTAAAGAAAAGGCACCTAGGGTAGGTATTGGACCAAAATTAGTATTTTTTGTAAAAATGCTCATGAATACTTGATCTGTCGTAGCAAGCCACGGTTTTAGGTAATCTATCTTTTTTTAATAATGGAAGTGTATGCAAAAAGTAGATGAAAAAGTAGAAAATTACAAAATATGGAATGTATGTATAGTTTGTTGGGCGTACGGAGTAATGGTCAGAACTGTCAAGAAGTTAGTTTTCTATGCCAACATAAAATTGGCAGTTTCCAATATATATTTTTCCACGTTAGGGTTTAGGGTCAATGCTTACGGATGTGCTAACGGATTACATATTGGTCAATGCTTGCGGATATGTGCATTTACTTATCAGACAAATAAGGGTTAATGCTAATTGAATTACGCACGTGGGTGCACGTGCAGATCTTTCTACTAATAAAGTATTTTGTTAACTCAACCTATTGAAATGTACTTTCCATATTTAAGCCAACTATAGAATATATTATGATGTTTATTTTTCGCTTTGATCATTAAAGAACTCATGATGTGTGTTGCATAAAAATATTTCTGGGTTTGTGCCGTGAGGAAAATATACATGCCAGTTGCTTGGTTTCTTCCAGATATTACAAGTAATCATATAGGTCATATGCATATAGAATTCTCACCTTAATTTGGTCAATTAGTAGGCTCATTATTTCATTGAGAACCTCCTCGAGTTTATCTAATTTATTGTGTTTTTGTCTTCTACAGCTGCTCTTAAGCATCCCAGAACTCCACCTACAAATCCATCTGTTGATTTTCCCTCTGGTGATTCTGATCATGTAAGCAAAAGAACCAGGCAATTGGGAATTTCTGATGAGGTAGTTGGGTGTGCAGAGGATTGATGTCTACAGATTAAAATACTTCTTATTTTTATATTGTTTTCTTTGAGGCCACTACAGTGGCAGATGTAAAAATTCAATCTTCAGGGGGGGAATCAGTAGAAGGCCTACTGACACTTTCTTATCTTTCTAATATCTGGTTTCTATATGCAGGTGAGTCTTCCTGTGAATGTTTTACCTGTATCTTATCCTGGACACGCACATAGCCAGAATGCTTTCGGCCCACCGATTGACTTGCACAAGACGGTAGCCCGGACTTTGAACCAGGGATCATCTCCTATGAGCATGGATTTTCATCCTGTGCAACAAACTCTGCTCTTAGGTCTGTTTTGCTGTCACCTTATCTCTGCTGATAGTTTGTGCTAAAGATTTTCAATGTGTGACTTTGTGTTTTTTACCAATAAATCTCAGTTGGCACGAATGTTGGTGATATTGGACTGTGGGAAGTTGGTTCGCGTGAGAGACTGGTCCAGAAGAACTTCAAAGTTTGGGATCTGAGCGCATGTACGATGCCTTTGCAGGTGTGTTTCTATATTGAAAGCTCATAGTTGCTATTTTCTTTGGTTACAATTTTATACCTGCTAATAGTTGCTATTTTCTTTGGTTACAATTTTATACCTGCTACAGTTGATTGCCTGTACATAATACTTAATATTACTGACTTCAGGCTAGTTTGGTGAAAGATCCTGGAGTCTCTGTTAATCGTGTGATTTGGAGCCCAGATGGGTCTCTGTTTGGTAAGTTTCTTTTAACTATCAATCTGCAAGCTGCTTTCTAAATACTGAAATACAAGATACTACATATTCATGAAACTACATCATGTTATAAAATTTCCATCGTTCTGCTATGTAGGAGTTGCATATTCAAGACATCTTGTACAGATCTACTCGTATCATGGAAATGATGATGTTCGCCAGCATTTGGAGGTATATATTATTGTTGTTCTGGCTTTGTTACTATTGCTTTATAGCTTGCACTGACTATTTCATCATAGTTTAGCACTGCCACTGACTATTGCTGTTTCAGTTTGATGCTCATGTAGGCGGAGTAAATGATCTCGCGTTCTCTCACCCTAATAAGCAGCTTTCTGTTATAACATGTGGGGATGACAAGCTTATCAAGGTTTGTAAAGGCTCGTAACTATTTGTGTGCTTTAGTGAACGTCTGTAGGATATAATTGTGATTATATGTCATTGTTAGGTTTGGGATGCGACTACTGGAACCAAACAGTACACTTTTGAAGGTCATGAGGCCCCTGTATACTCCATCTGCCCTCACCACAAGGAGAACATTCAGGTGATAAACTGCCTGTAATCTTCCTCTCTGTAAAGGAGAACTTGTGTCATAATTAGTTCTTATTTATGTTGGATAATAATAAGAAAGCACTTTATTTCATCGTTCTTTGATATGTGTATCCTGGCTGATGGTGTTTTCTCTGTCTTCAGTTTATCTTTTCTACAGCATTAGATGGAAAGATCAAGGCATGGTTATATGACAATTTGGGATCTCGAGTTGATTATGATGCCCCTGGTCGTTGGTGTACAACCATGGCATACAGTGCTGATGGAACAAGGTCAAACATGCCGCTGCACTCTTTTAAGAGTTTATGTGATTGCTTATTGGTATGGTTGCCTTATCTTGAATTTGTGCATCTCTTTTATGCAGGCTTTTCTCTTGTGGGACGAGTAAAGATGGAGAGTCGCACATTGTTGAATGGAATGAAAGCGAAGGAGCTGTAAAGAGAACATATCAAGGATTCCGTAAACGTTCTCTGGGGGTAGTGCAGTTTGATACAACAAAAAACAGATTCTTGGCAGCTGGTGATGACTTTGCAATTAAATTCTGGGACATGGACAATATTCAACTTTTGACTTCAATTGATGCTGACGGAGGTCTTCCTGTAAGTTCTCTGACTTCACATCTGTGGTGTTGGTGTGGGTTTCTATGGCACTAAGAGTTATTTCTTCTGTCTACTGCTCATGATACTAGAATAGATCAGGATTTTTTACAAATCCGCAGAAACCCACATAAGCTGCTAAAATTCCCTTGTTGCAACTCGAGATAAGTAAATTAGTGCACTTGTTCAACCCCTGACTGTTGTATTCATAAATTTCAGGCAAGCCCAAGAATCCGCTTCAACAAGGATGGTAGCCTGTTGGCTGTTTCTGCAAATGATAATGGAATCAAAATCTTAGCTAATACTGATGGTCTTCGATCGTTACGCACATATGAAAATCTTTCTTTCGATGCTTCAAGAGCCTCCGAGGCACCAAAGGTTTGTTGCAATTCTTGAAGTACCGTTCTCTACCATCTGAACCATGTAATTAAGGGTGTATTTAACTCTTGTCATTTGCACGCCATGCAGCCTACTGTAAACCCAATTACGGCCGCAGCAGCTGCAGCAGCAGCGAGTAGCGCCGGGCTAGCTGACAGGGTGGGCTCTGTTGTTGGCATCTCTGCAATGGTTGGTTTTTGTTTTATTTTATTATAAGTGGCCTCTGTTTTATGAACTATAAATTGTTATCATTCTTTTTGTCTTCTATGAATGCTAAGAGTAATGTATTGGTTTTTTTGTTAGAATGGAGATACAAGAAATCTTGATGTAAAACCTAGAATAACAGAAGAGGCTAACGACAAGTCGAAGGTTTGGAAACTCAGCGAAATTAGTGAACCATCTCAGTGCCGAACACTGAAGCTCCCTGAGAATTTACGTGTGACGAAGGTAAATTATCGTTTTTATATTAAATTTCATAAGCAGATACATATCTATACTCATGTGTGAAGAGATTGCATTGTGATTACATAAATGATGAACTTTTTGTACTAATTTACACTATGTTCTGTGATATAAAATGCAACATAGCATTGCACCTAGCAGACAAGTCACAAGCATTCAGTTTTGCATCTTAATAATTTTATACACAAATAGACATGGAAGAGAGCCAATAATGGTGCATGTGTTAACTATGTTGTACATTTGGCTGATATATGGACAAAGTTAGTACTGTATGATCATATGGATGTGGGCTTTAAGAAAAATGTAACATGACACTTCCTTCTGTGCTTCTGGCATAGTGTTTTTGGAGTCCTCTTTCCTTCTAAACCCTATAATCCAGCTCCAAGCTATTACTTCAACTTTCTGTGTTATGATTTTTCATGCAGAGCAATATATTTACCACAATCCATTTCATATTATTGCACAAGTTATAGTCTTTTTATGAGAGCTGACTCATGTAATTTTATCATTTTCTAATGGGCTCACACATGCTGATTTGACAAAGTTCTCTCTTATATTGTTGTCAGATATCAAGATTGATATACACAAATTCAGGTAATGCTATACTAGCATTAGCGTCAAATGCTATCCATTTACTCTGGAAATGGCAGCGGAGTGACCGTAATTCAAGTGGAAAGGTACAAATAATATAAAATCCTCTTTTCTTATTTTTGTACCCCACAACTATTCCTCTTTGCCAAGAGTAACTTACTGAAACTGAATGTTCTCTTTAGGCGACTGCTACTGTTTCACCTCAGCTATGGCAACCATCAAGTGGCATTATGATGACTAATGATGTTACAGAAACAAACCCCGAGGATTCTGTTCCGTGCTTTGCTTTATCCAAAAATGATTCGTATGTAATGTCAGCTTCAGGAGGGAAAATCTCTCTGTTTAATATGATGACGTTCAAGGTATTAATAAACAATTATTCTTGTTTATGTTGACTGCTTTCTTCTGTCATGTGATATGTATGTACTGATCTCTTACATTTTAATATGAACAATGCAGACAATGACAACATTCATGCCTCCTCCGCCTGCTGCAACATTCTTGGCCTTCCACCCGCAAGATAATAATATAATTGCGATTGGAATGGATGATTCTACAATTCAGATATACAATGTTCGTGTAGATGAGGTAAGAGAAGTACTTGAGGATTCATTTTATTTGGTTATGTATGTATAAATGACTATCAATATTCTACTAGTCATTAAGTTGTAGACGAGGGTATACTGACGGAATTCTCTTCTTGCAGGTGAAAAGCAAGCTCAAAGGACATAGTAAAAAAATTACTGGTCTTGCATTCTCGCACGTGCTGAATGTATTAGTTTCATCTGGAGCAGATGCACAGGTTAACTTAATTTATAATTTCCTGTTATTTATATAGCCCGAGTGTTGTACTTTTCATCATACTTGTGTAGATAAAGCTTCCTCCGCTTTCTGTTAATTAATGAAATATGTATCACCAGCTTTGCGTGTGGAGTTCTGATGGATGGGAAAAGCAGAAATCGAGATTTTTGCAACTTCCTTCTGGGAGATCACCCGGAGCACAATCTGAGACGCGCGTACAGTTCCACCAGGACCAAGTTCATTTCTTAGTTGTACATGAGACACAGCTTGCCATATATGAAACAACAAAGCTGGAATGCGTTAAGCAGGTAAGTTTCTCAATCAAATTATTACCATCAAGATTTTCTGTTGTGTATTTAATCATCTAATCGTATTATTGCTTTAACAGTGGGCACGTGAATCTGGCGCCCCAATTTCCCATGCAACATTTTCATGTGACAGCCAGTTGGTTTATGCTAGTTTTCTGGATGCAACCGTGTGTATATTCACTGCTTCACACCTGCGTCTGCGATGCCGCATTAATCCTGCTGCATATCTTTCTCCAAGTGTCAGGCAAGATTTTTTAAATATATACTCTGTCCTGCTTTTGTTGGTGTTTCATTCTTATGTTTAAAATATATACCAAGTTAATGTTGTGTGGCTTTCCAAAGATTGAGTTGGAGCTGATTTTCAGCTTTATCTACTGATCAACTTCATCAGTTTATAACAAGTAGTATATAAGCTTTCTGAGACTCACTAAATTAAAAGCATATACTGTTCAACTATTTCCAACTGAACTTCAAGTGCAGTGAAACAAGAGTTCAGATTTTATCAAATGTAACATGACTCTAGATCTAACTTCTGTTCTCCCTATTCTCCAGCAATTCAAATGTGCACCCGCTTGTAATTGCGGCACATCCGCAAGAAGCAAACCAGTTTGCTTTGGGTCTTTCAGATGGCTCAGTTCATGTTTTCGAACCCCTTGAATCCGAAGCCAAGTGGGGTGTGCCACCACCAACTGAGAATGGCTCTTCGAGCAGCGTACCAACAACTCCTTTAGTCGGAGCTTCAGGGTCAGATCAGCCTCAAAGATGATCTTGCGAGTGAAACTACTTCACTTGCTGGCTCCTTGGAAATTTCGGTAACACTACTTACCCTGCAATGATATCATCTCCATCACATATTACAACAAATTCATTAATAACATTTGCATTTCTATGATTATTATCTTCGCCATAATATTCTGTTGATTGTTTTTTCTCGAATGTGTGCAGCTGGAAGCCGGATATGTAATTAACTTGGAAACTCTTGACTCAGATATGGTGTTCACTAACGGCTTGGGTAAAATGTGATGATGTATGATAAACGTTGTAGGCAGTGTTTGACAATCAGTTTTCCAGAAAGTGGATCGTTTTGAACTTTTCGGACTGAAGCTTTTATGTCTTATCTATGACTGTTGGTTTAGTTATGGATCTGGTTTTGGGCTTTATGTATGAAAATCTAAGACCTGTTGCTTGGATTACTTAAGTTAATAGATGAGGATTTCGACATTTTTTGCATTTGATCCCGATTATTTTATTTTCTTGATCGATTATTGGGATGAAGTTTGATCTCTTCTTCCATGGCAATGCATACTTGGTAGATAGGTCTAGCTCTAGCAACTTAGATGATAGAGATGCAATAGATGATAGAGATGCAATGCTATGTTCCGGAACGGAATTATTTCGTTGAGCCAATCATTTCGAAACTTGTGGTAGTCGATAATTCAGTGATGTACCCGGTCAATGATTTCAGGCTAAAGAAATCTTCGGACTTTAAAATGACTCGGAGTAGTCCAAATGTAAGCCAGTTTGGAGTGCTAAGTGTTTGGCACGTAGGTTTTGGAGCATGAATATGTACTTTCATCTCTCGAGTGTAAATATGTTTGAACTTTATAGTGGAACGTGTACAAATGAAACTTCATATTCATGCTCCAAGACATATTCAGATCATTCAACAAACATTTCTAAACTTCAGATCATTTGAATTGCTGTGTAGATTGCCCGTATCGCCAGGAAAATGCATCGAGAGCAATGCGCAAAATCCGTGTTAACTTACAAGCGTACGAATTACTTCTTGAAGTG
>JAQRGC012288374.1:0-13650 GCA_028659135.1 Plantago lanceolata
TCTTGAAAACTTTGGTTTGTATGTTTTGCTCTTTTTTATTCTAATGTTGCACTTTATGCTGCAAACTACTTATATTCATTGAATACCCAGTTCTCTCAAGGAAGAGGACGTTGAATATGTATTTTTGTATGCTGTGCTCAATGGCATGTGTTTCATCTTATTTTATTGACTGCAATAGTAATATACCTTCGTTCAATGATAAATGATCCAACTCTCTGTTGGATAACAGGTTATTTTCGTAACCAACTACACATTGTTGAACATTGTGATGATAAAGGTGCTGAGGATTCATCTGGTGTTTCTGAGTATGAACTAAAAGACCCTGCAGAATCACTGTCCTCTGAAAAGGATACTGAACTATGCTGTACCGATGCCAGTGAATGGTTTTCCGGCCAATGGGCATTAAAGGGAGGTGACTGGAAGATAAATGATGAATCTACTATAGATAAGCATTGGAAAAGGAAGCTTGTTCTCAACGATGGATATCCCTTATGTCAGCTGCCCAAGTCTGGCTGTGAAGATCCTCGGTGGCAGAGAAAAGATGAGCTATACTATCCTTCTTTGAGCAGAAGGCTTGACTTGCCATCATGGGCTTTCTCAGTGGATGAGATGAATGATCCCAACAGACTAAGCCAACCCAAATCTATACTTGCCAGAGGGGTAAAAGGAACTATGCTTTCTGTGATCAGGATAAATGCCTGTGTGGTGAGCGACCATGGATCATTTATATCTGAACCTCGTGGCAAGGGTAAAGGAAAAGAAAGATATTCCGGTAAGTCATCACGGCCATATTCCACAACTGGTGATATAAAGAGGTCATCCGAAGATAGTCACTCGAAGAGTTCTCATGAACTAGATTCTCATGATTCCTGGAAGAAGACAGCATCATTCACTATACCGAAAGATCGCCTTTGCAGAGTAGATGAGTTGCAATTGCATTTAGGTGATTGGTATTACCTGGATGGTGCTGGACATGAGCGAGGCCCTTCATCATTTTCAGAGTTGCAAGGATTGGCTGATCAAGGAGCCATTCAGAAGCATAGCAGTGTTTTTAGAAAACGCGATAAACTCTGGGTTCCACTCAACTTGCCACTTGAACTTTCTGGAATAACCGAGCATGAGAACAGTGTGACCTCTTCCACTTCTCATTCCGAAGCAAGGAGTGTTCTATCTGACCAGAGTGATTCTGGTGGCTTCCACGACTTGCATCCACAATTTATTGGATTCACCCGAGGAAAGCTCCATGAATTGGTAATGAAGTCGTACAAGAGTCGGGAGTTTGCTGCTGCAATCAATGAAGTTCTTGATCCTTGGATTAATGCCAGGCAACCCAAAAAGGAGATTGAAAAATACACTTATGGTATATTTTGTCTCTTTTTAATTTCTTACATGATCTGGTATTCTTCAGTAATTCCTGTCACCAACCACGCCAGTCCTAAGTTTGTTTGAAGCTATGTGGCATGAGTACGTTTGAAAGCTTCTGTATTTATGATAAAAACATTTTGAATATGATGCAAAAATGATTTTCTCTTATTATTCCTTTCTTTTCTCGTATTGGATAGAATAGATTCTTGAAAGAGATTCCTTTGAACAAGATTCATTCACGAGTAAATAGGTAAACTGTAAAGGTTTAAAGAGAGACCTGATTTAATGTAAGATTTGATTACATATGGTGTCCTAATCTAGAAATATAAGGAGTCTATGTTTCTCTCCATGAGCAAAAATATAAACAGATATTGATACTTATATGTATTTTTGACGTAGAAGTATTTTGTTAGTTTGGGTTTTATGTTATTTTCGTATTGTATTTCTTTTCATGTTTCCTATTGGTGTCTCTTAGGTTGAAGTGATAATTTTTACAATTTAATGAGGTAAAAAGAGAAGGTTGTAGCTATTTTGCTAATATTGTTGCTGTTTTCCATATTTTTGTTTCCGAAATAGTCGTTTATGGTAAAATAATGAGATTCTCTTCTCAACTATTGTTGCAGATAATTTCCGTTCTAGTAAAAGAGCTAGGACTGATGGGACTGAAGAGGAGTATGATATTGGAGAGGATGAATCACAGAAAGATGATTGTTCATTTGATGATTTATGTTCTGATACTACCTTTAACAAGGGAATTGAATCAGTCTCTGAAGTTGAGAGTTGCAGCTGGGATCATCTTAATGGTCATGTTTTGGCAAGGGTATTTCATTTTCTTAGAGCTGATCTGAAGTCTCTCATCCATGCTGCTTTGACTTGCAAGCACTGGCGTTCAGCAGTCACGTTCTACAAAGATATTTCCAGACAGGTTGACTTCTCCAGCACTGCTCCTAATGGATCGGATCCCATAGTACTGAGGATAATGGTAAGTTTCATTTGATTATAGTCTAATGCATACAGTGTATATGTTAGCTTATGTTTCCAGCCTTTACTATTTACGTAGATGAAAATTTGTTACATTTTGTTTGCCTGGCAATGGAAGTCTGATACATCTCATTTCTTCCAGAATGAGTACAACAGAGAAAAGATTACATCATTAGTACTACACAGCTGTACTGGAATTACTTCTGGGTTGCTTGAGGAACTTCTTCCATCGCTCCCATGTTTATCATCTGTAGATATTAGAGGCTGCGCCCAGCTAGAAGATGTGGTTGGAAAATTTCCTCATATTAATTGGATCAGGAGCTTTCCCCAACAACATAAAATGCGCAGCCTTAATCACTTAACTGATAAGGGGCCATCAACTTCCAATAAGATGGAGTACTCTAGTGGACTTAAGGAATATCTGGAAAATTCAGCTAAAAGGGACTCAGCAAATCAGCTATTTCGCCGTAGTTTGTATAAAAGATCCAAGCTTTTTGATGCTAGAAGGTCTTCATCCATATCCTCTAGAGATGCTCAATTGAGGCGTTTGGCTATGAAGAAGTATGGAAACGGGTACAAGAGGATGGAGGAATTTATTGCTTCAAGTCTAAGGGATATTATGAAAAATAACACATTTGAGTTTTTTGAGGCCAAGGTACTGTGGATGCCATTATACTTGGTTATTTAGCTATTTATTTTCTTTAGTGATTGATTATTTACCCTTCTTCATGATGCCCCAGAAGGCTGGAAGCCATATAATATTATTCAAAAAAATTTTTATTTATCTTTTGTTCCCCCACAGGTTGCTGACATTGAGGAAAGAATGAAAAATGGGTATTATGCAAGCCGTGGCTTGAACTCTGTGAAAGAGGACATCAGTCGTATGTGCCGGGATGCTATTAAGTAAGTCTTTTTTTTCTTGTTTCCAGTTCCCAAGTTCATGGTAGTGGCATAATGGGATAGCTTAAATAGTAATTCGCTGCAGTTGCAGCAGCTTATTTGACTTCTCTGATTCCTTCAATGCCTTTAGGCCCATAATTTCATATTTGGCTTTTTTACCATCCGAGTATAGTGATTGATATTTGGCAGCAGTATCACTCTGGTGGTGACCTGTATCACTCTGGTGGTGACCTGTTGGCTGAGTTACACATTTGTACACAGCCTCTTTGCCAAAAAAAACGGGAGGGGTTAGCTATGGTGCAATATACCCACCCGATTGTTTTAGAGGGTGGGAGCCCTTTGCCCTGCTTGATTGTTGCCCTGTCAGGATTTTTTTTGTTCTGTTGAGGGAATGAAGTTTGTATTGCATAAATTACTTTTTTTTTTTTCTGTCCCATAACAGAGTCCTACTTCCCACTTGGTTCTTTTGAAACGGAAACATACTAAATTAGATTGAGTAAGGAGTGCAGATTTCATAGTAGCCAAGTTTGGTACTACACGAGCCGATCCTACGTTAGTGCAGTCATTTTTCTATTGGTGGTGATAATCAAATAATTTATAAAGGTTTGGGTTGGTGTTTGTTTTAATCAAGGAAATAAATAGTTGGTATTATTAGAGTTATAAATTTGTGGGGTGTATTGTTGGTCAAGTTGTAAATATGTGTTACCTTCATATCGCTTAAAGCTTACCCTTCCACTTGGAGTATTGCTAATTCTTCCCCATGTATCTGTGGTCCAACTCAAACCCAAAGAACAACGCATCTCGCTTATTTTATTTTTTTCATCTCTTCGTGTATGCTAAAGTTGACTGGAGGAGTATGTTTCTATTTTCTCCGAGGTCATCCAGTCTTTTTGTAACTGCCTTTTCTAACCTTAACTGATGGAAACTTTAGCTGGTCATTGACTTCTTTCTTTGTTTCTTCAGAACTAAATCCCGGGGCGATGCCAGGGACTTGAATCGGATTGTTACATTATTTATTCAGCTAGCTACGAATCTGGAAAAGAGTTCGAAACTGGCTTACGGGAAGGATGAGATGATGAAATCGTGGAAAGACTTCACCCCCCCAGGCTTTTTGTCAGCTCCCACAAAGTATAAAAAGAACCTGACCAAAGTATCAGAAAAGAAGCAGTCGTATAGGAGCAATGGCTCTTCCTTCGTCAATGGATATAATGATTCTGGGGATTATGCATCTGATCGGGAAATCCGAAGACGATTGTCTAGACTAAACAAAAAATCTTTGGATTCTGGAAGTGACACGTCTGATGACTTCGACAAATCTTCTCTTGGAAGTGAAACAGACGGGGAGAGTACGGCTTCTGAGACAGAAAGTGATGTGGAGTTACAATCAGGTACTGCAACACGGGAGTCAAGAAAGGAAACACACTTTACACCGGATTATGGTTTTGATTCCTTCGCTGATGATCGAGAATGGGGTGCACGCATGACAAAAGCCAGCCTTGTCCCTCCTGTTACCAGGAAGTATGAAGTCATTGATCACTATGTCATAGTAGCAGATGAGGAAGAAGTGAAAAGAAAGATGCAAGTCTCTTTACCTGAGGACTACGATGAGAAGCTCATCTCTCAAAGAAATGGCACTGAAGAGTCCGACATGGAAATTCCTGAAGTAAAGGATTATAAACCCAGGAAATCGCTAGGAGATGAGGTGATTGAGCAAGAAGTTTACGGCATAGATCCATACACTCATAATCTTCTTTTGGATTCCATGCCCGATGAATCAGACTGGTCACTTATTGAGAAGCATTTGTTCATTGAAGATGTATTGCTTCGTTCTCTCAACAAGCAAGTGAGAAACTTCACAGGTTCTGGTAACACTCCGATGGTGTACCCCTTGAAGCCTGTATTTGAAGAAATAGTGGAAAGTGCAAGGGAGAACTATGACAAAAGAACGATGCGTCTTTGCCAGTTCATCCTAAAGGCAATTGATAGTCGCCCCGAGGACAAGTATGTTGCCTATAGAAAGGTGAGCTGCATTGTTGTATTATAATGCTACTAAATATGTTTATACCACCTGTATCAGATCATCGTTAGTTTATGCCCTCTAACCACCATCTTCTATCAGGGGCTTGGAGTTCTTTGCAATAAAGAAGGTGGTTTTAGCCAAGAGGATTTTGTTGTTGAATTCTTGGGGGAGGTAAATATACTCTTACGATCAACTCTGAAAGCAAATCCAGATATGAAATCATCTTTCCTTCTTTCTATCGATATGTTTCAACATATTTTGTTTAGAGAGATCGGTAGGCCTATTGGAGAATTTGTTTTGTTATGGCTCATGTAAATTTGGACCAATATTTGTCCCCCCCCCTCCCTCTCTCTCTTTCAAGGAGCATGTGATGTTTGTAAGGTACTCTTCATAGCTGACCTCTCTTGGTGTGACCCACATAGGTTTATCCGACTTGGAAATGGTATGAAAAACAAGATGGTATCCGTGCTTTGCAAAAGAATAAGGATGAACCAGCACCAGAGTTTTACAACATATATCTTGAGAGGCCAAAGGTACCGTGCAAATTTTATTATTGTATCTAGTATCATAAATATTTTTGTGTGGTATATTAGTTGGTTCTCTGTTTGTACTCCAATGTGCCCTTGATTGAAATAATCTGGCACTGGCTTCTCTTCATGTGACAACTTGTCCAATAAACTATAACACGATAAAAGGTCCTGTTCTTGTAAGTTTTCGTCATGCGACTTCACAGAACCTGGAGTAGGTGACATACTGGACATGTATATATAGTGCTGTCTGGAATAGAAAACATGTCCAATTATATTGTGTGGAAGTTAAGTCGGACCTGTAGTTAGAGATGATAGATTGGTGAAGTTAAGCTCAACTTGCATTACATTAATTTGGAAATTACAATTCTACTTTAGATTACAGATAGAGTATATATGATTTACGTAATTCAATCTTGAGATCTGCATTCTAGAAGGAAAAACAATGAGTTTTGTTGATCAAGATTCTCTTGAGTTTAACCATGGAAAGTAATTTACAACTATGTGAAGAGTATTTACATTAGCTGAAGTACCAAATACCCCAAGAAGCTCTAGTCTAGAAAGTTGTTAAAAGCTAAAATAGTAAGTGTTTCATGCTCAAGGTTTATTCTTAAAATCATGGTCAATCTCCTTGCCTTCCATTTATAAATGCACTTTTTTTTTTCAAGTCAAACCTCATGAAATTGGGCTAATTCTAATCACTGAATGCAGGGTGATGCTGATGGATATGATTTAGTTGTTGTTGATGCAATGCACAAGGCAAACTATGCAAGTCGGATTTGCCACTCGTGTAAACCTAATTGTGAAGCAAAGTACGCACCTGATAGTTTTTTATTTATTTTATTTTATTTATTACTCTGCATTGGAGCCAGTGGCTTTATCTGTCTTGGTTTGTTAAATAAATCAGTTTGTATTCTGAACCATCTTGCGTTTTTTTTTTCTCTTCGTAAAAGCCTTTTTATAAAGAAAGGCTGTTCCTAGTAGATTGTGCTTTGGACCTGAATGCATCAGAAGCTGTATATTCTCTGGAATAAAAACAACTATATGTTTCATGTGTACTTTCAGTTGGTGTTGGGAAACTAAATCTTGTTGTTAGTGGATTTTGCATATAGCACCCTTCTTAAATGCCTATTAATATATTACAAGTAGGTGTTTAATGTTTCAAACATTACATTGGATCCTAAAACGGTGTCGTTTTCTATCATTGTGGCCATTTAATAATTACATAGAATTACAAAATGACATGTACAACTTTGTTTTGGGAACCAGATGTAAAAATGCCTTATCTTAAGAGCAAGTCTCACAATTGTGCTGTTTAAAACTTAATGCATATATAGACTATTGTTGACACAATGACACTTTCCTGTTTATAGTACAGTACAAGTTAAATTTGTTTAGAAATGTAAAATGATCCCCTCATTAATCTCTGGATACTAATGTCTTGATGCATCATTACAAAAACTGTAAAAGACACGAACTATAACGGGTATTGCTTACTTTTCAGTTATGGAGTGTTTTGTATGCTAATTCTAGATACTTTTGCCTTGACTCGGTCAGAAATGGGTGTATAGTCTTCCTCACATGATGTTAGCTTTAGATGATTTACTGCAATGGTGGGCTCTATGATTTGAAGCTCTTAGTAGATTTCTCAGATTCGGTTGATTTGGCAAAAGTGGCATAGCCAGTGTAAATATATTCATTCTCGTATTAATGTTATCGACACTTGTGATGACAGGGTCACTGCTGTTGATGGTCAATACCAGATTGGAATATATTCTGTAAGACCAATTGCATATGGTGAAGAGGTCACCTTCGACTACAATTCTGTTACAGAGGTCAGCTGAATATTCTGCCTCTTAACGAATTCGAGAGATTATTTCTTTTAGTTTGTTTAACTGATAATTGTTTTCCTTCAGAGTAAGGAGGAGTACGAGGCTTCTGTTTGCTTATGTGGCAACCAGGTTTGCCGTGGTAGTTATCTAAACCTGACAGGTGAAGGGGCATACCAAAAGGTAGTTACAGAGTTATATTTAATTAGTTTGATGTCCTAGAGTGATTTTTGTTTTGGTTCCTTTTTTAATACGTCAAAGTTATACTCGGAGGTGGCTGTTGAGTTGTTCTTGCAGCATGTAAACTTTCTTGCTTCTTTATTTCTCATGATGGGTTTCTTCGGATTTTACCATAGAGATCAAGTTGACACTAAACCATTCTGGGTCTCAGGTACTAAAACAACATCACGGGTTACTTGATCGTCACCGTATGTTGCTTGAGGCTTGCGAACTGAATTCAGTATCTGAAGAGGATTATATTGACCTGGGAAAAGCTGGGCTTGGCAGTTGTTTACTTGGTGGTTTACCTGATTGGCTGATTGCCTATTCAGCTCGTTTGGTATGTGAAGTTCTCTATTTAATTTAGCGAAAGAGTTGTGGCCTTAAGGGCATTTTCTGATGTATGTTTTTGCAATACCAGGTGAGGTTCATCAATTTAGAGAGAACAGAACTACCCAATGAGATCTTTAGGCATAACATAGAGGAGAAAAAGAAATACTTTGCTGAAATACAATATGATGTAGAAAAAAGTGATGCTGAAATCCAGGTAATGGTCCATTCTGTACAATATGTCTCTACATTGGTAGAATTAATGATGTAAATTTTTTTAACATTTCTTTATTGGCTACAGGCAGAGGGAGTATACAACCAGAGGCTTCAGAATTTGGCTCTCACCATTGATAAGGTATGTCCTTCACTTCCCAAAGTACCTTTAAGGTTAATATTGCTCCCTCCGCCCCCAGCTTAAAATGAGACCAACTTTTTATGGTCGTCTTTGACCATAAATTTTTCGAGTTATACTGGCAGAATTTGAAAAAAGATCATAATGTTAAAGACCACTAAATGTGCCTCCATAATATAATTTGATTAAATTTTCCTGTGTAACTTGGCACTTAAACTATAGATTTCTGCGTTTCATGCAGGTAAGGTATGTTATGAGATGTGTTTTCGGTGACCCAAAGATTGCCCCACCACCATTGGAAAGACTAAGTCCAGAGGCGGCAGTTTCTTACCTCTGGAAGGGTGAGGGTTCATTGGTGGATGAGCTCATCCAATGTATGAGTCCTCACATGGAAGATGTTACGTTGACGGAATTTAAAGCCAAGATTCAGGCACATGACCCGTCTGCTTCTGATGACGTAGAGAGAGAGCTTCGGAAATCTTTGTTATGGTAATTATCACTGAGCTCAAATGTGTTTAAACCTGTGGTGCAAATGATTGTTCATTTTGGTGTATCAATGCATTTTATCTCAAACTTGAAAGTCTTTCTGGAATGCATAATTTATTGCTGTGGTATAGGTTAAGAGACGAGGTGCGAAACCTTCCTTGTACATATAAGGTTCGACACGACGCTGCTGCTGACTTGATCCACATACATGCTTACACAAAATCATTTATTCGGATGAGGGTATGTTAATGTTTTGTTCTGAATCGAAGAATTTAGAAATTCATAATGTTAGATCTTTGACTTAATATATACCTCCTGCAGGAATACACAAGAGTAACTTCTCCGCCTGTATACATAACTGCAATGGACGTTGGCCCAAAATATGCTGACAAGTTGGGGCCCGGTGTTCATGAATATTGCAAGACATATGGTGAAACATATTGCTTAGGACAGTTGATGTTTTGGTATAATCAAAGTGCTGAACCAGATGCCATCCTGGAAAAGGCAAGTAGGGGTTGCTTGTCATTACCTGATGTTGGATCCTTTTATGCCAAAGTCCAGCAGCCTTCACGGCAACGCATTTATGGCCCAAAGACGCTGAAATTTATGCTTTCTCGAATGGTGAGCATCATTGATTGTCTTTCTCGCTTGATGTTCATATGTTTGCATTATGGAAGATATTCTAACAAATTTCTTTCCACTTTCCAGGAGAAGCAACCCCAGAGATCTTGGCCAAAGGACCAAATATGGTCCTTCAAGAGCTCTGTCAGAGTCGTTGGGAGCCCAATGTTAGATGCCGTTTTGCACGACAGTGCGGTTGATAAAGAGATGGTACACTGGTTGAAGCATAGGAGTAGTGTATACAAGGGCAATTGGGATAGATGAAATTTTGCAAGCTATGGTAGGGAAGTGAAGCTGCACCACCAGAATTTATTTTTATATATGATCTCACAAGATTCATGGTCGGTCGCCTTTGTTAGTTGTTAGAGCTTGCTCCTCCAGTCGGAGTCCAGTGGTAGGTAGAAACCGGGTGATCGCATCTCTATCTGTGCTGCTTCTGTCAATTGTTGTGTACAGTATCAGTCTTACATTCTTTTAGGCTCACAATTTGTATCCATTTTTTGTAATAGTGCAGTGTTACTTTTCAACTTTAATTCAAAGTAGTGAAAGGAAAAAGAAGATAAGTTCAAATAATTGTCACTTGTACTATTCTTTTATCAGGCTAACCTCAATGTTCATTTATAGGAGCACTAACAACATTCTTTTTGTATAACAAAGATTCCAACCAATGTAATGTATAAGTTGAAAAATCCAGATAAAACTCAGCATACTATGCCTACACCAACCATTATTACAACCCATGTAAAGACTAGTAGTTCTCAATATTTGCAGAGGAAAATGAAAGATAATAGAAAACCAGTTTGGTTACACATACTTGTCAACTTGCTGCCAAAAGCACAGCTAAGCTTTCGGTGCAACTGCTACTTCTGATTCATTCTTGTGCTTCTGCTCTTCAAATTTATCGATAGCTACCTGAAGTTCATCAGTGCCACCAACAGCTCGCATTGTGTAGAAATAAACCCCAAAGACAAATCCTGTCAAGCCTCCAGCAACAACAAAATTTTTGGTCTTCGGGGCAAGGGCACCAAATCCTGAAATCCCAGCCATCTTTCAGTAATTAGCTTGAATCTGGGTTATGTGCTGTATCTGGAAGGACAGAGAAGCAATGGTCGATGAAACTGCAAAGCTACATTGGATAATTATAATCGATGAAGAAATTAGTTTCAAGCTAAACAATGATTTACATCTCAAAATAATATAATGTGTAAACATGTAGATTCATGAATACTTAATTGCACATAAAGGTGCTTCACAACTTCCACTCACATCTACCATCAATTCTGAGTAAAATCAGAAAAAATAACTGAATTTGGTGAGGAAGGACAAGCCGAGCCAAAACGAACATTAGCAAAGCTCAAGCATGATTCAGTAACAAGCTTATGAGGTTAAACCTGGTTTATGATCAAATATGAGCATAATACACCAAAAGCAGATATTCTAATCATGGATGAAGTTGCAAACCAGTAAATTCCTTGGCCCCTCATGTGATGTTGAAGTTCCATAAACAAATTTTCCCCATTGCCAGTACTATATACTTCCCAGCAGGCCAGCACCACTAAACAAACAAGTACAGTTGACACAGGCAGAAGACTACAGTATGATGATATTAATATTAAATCCACCCTTCTTTTTTGGGAAGACTTCCATCCTTTACAACTCTGTCAGGTGTTTGCCATCTTGAAAATTTAGAATAGTATCGATCTAAGTTGTGCTTATTTTTATATTATAATATGATTCCTAAGCTCAACATGTTACAGTGACTGTTAAAAGTATAATCTTTTACTAAGAAAAAAAAAATTCTCAAAACTTCAACCCATGATATCCTTCCTTACTATTTAATGTAACAGAAGTACCAAGTACATTTGGCCATGCTCCAAGGCTGGAAGCCTGGAATAACATTAAAGTTCTTTCTTATTGATTAATTATATCCCTTGTCAAATGTTGTGCCCTCAGCTTACATTCACAGGGTTCAGTAAGTTTTCTCACAAGTCCTCCGATAATCGACTAAAGTGTTCACAGAACAATTGTTAAATCAAAATATAAAAGGATACGATAGTACTAAACACAATTTTACGAAATCAACCAGTATAAAAGGCATCGGAAAAACGTAACATTCTAGTCTAATCTATAAAAGCAGAACATGTTTTTATCTATAATCAAACCTAACTCATAGCTTTATCTTCAATATTCCTACTTCATCTACAGTCCCACTTACTGAAACACATAAAGGTTATCCTACACTACCTACACATCCTAGAGATTCCCGGATTAACATATCAAGAGATAATAATTTCAGCAGATGATTCTAATACCATGTTCCCAGAAAAAGTAATGCTGGAGAATTATCAAGAAGAGCTCAGAAGCAAAAAATTACTCAAAATCCTAAAGGGTACATGAGAAAACGTCATAATCGAAGAAATAGGTACGAATTGGGGGCAAATCTCAAGTACTGACCATTAACGATAGAAGAAACTTAAATAACAGGTTAAGACTATAAGAAGAATAGATGATGACAAGAGCAAGTTACCCAAGTTCTGTGCAGCGATGGTGAATTTTCCAAAGATTTGTGCAGAGTGTGAAAAGAAGAGGGTTAGGTTAGGTCTCTCCTCTTTATATGATGTTGAACTAGTCCTTCACATCTCTTATATTTACAAATTACCACAATATATTATTGTAATATGCCAAACCGAGCCAGCCCACGAACATTCAGACAGAACCCCATATTATTTGACGTCCATTTGATAACCTTCAAGCTCGAGAATATTTTTGAATTTCGGCCGAGCTTTTATTGAGAGACACTTGAACTGCTCGATAAAAGCTCGATGTGTTTGCATGCCATGTGATGACTAAATGGAGGCTAAAAAGATCAATATTGAAGAGAGATCTAAGGATGGTCAACTTAGGATTTTACTTTAGGGGATACAAGTACACCAACAGTGTCCAAATGCATATATACCGAGACACAATAATGTCCATGGATTCGTTCTCACGTCTTTAAATCAATATGGTGTATGTTGTGTTGTAGTTACATGAGATGATTGATAGAGTTAGGAATGGCAAGCAACAAACATTTGAACCTTCTATCAAAATTAACATTGTTTTTCAATCTAGGCAAGTCATACAAAGATATTGAGATAGCAAAAAATTGTGTTAGAACAGTTAAACACACCTGAAAACTATATCACCACCCACTGAAGAACTAGGTTCACTCCACTAACTTGCACCTGTCTAACCGTAAGAACGTCTAAAACAAGTTCTTTTCGCTCAAAAAAAACAGAAAAAATTTGACCCACCCAAACTTCAAGACTGCAAAAAATGCAGCTCTTAAATCACAACCAGACTCATTCCCCTTTCATATCCTACGATGACATTTGTAACCCCACATAGTACTTGGAAAAAATGCACAAGTGATAAGCTCCAAATGCAATCTTTGACTGAAAAGCCAATAATCAGTTAAACCATCAAGTCCTTTTTCCTTCCAATACTAGTACTACTTTTCGTAAAGTTAAAAGGGGATCTAAATTGTTTTACTTCCTAAATGAATTTCAACATGGGAGCATTTCAGTGATTCTCTAATAAATCTAAGTAACCCGTCTATTTGGAGTAAGCTAGACAAGGATCCTCAGAATGCAAACAAAACACCTGATGAGGAAGTATCCAACCAATGATAACAAATCTTAAAGAATACTCGACAAGAATCTATTACTCCAGTTTATATTACAATTTCTGGGTTCATAGGCATTTTATCAAACAGTTGGTGAGCGAATAATCAAGAACATTCCAAGATTAATCAAAACAGAGAAACAAAAAACTGTGAAATTGCAAAGAAGAACCATACCTTAAGAATACTTTCTTGGTTAACTGGATGAAACAGCAAACACTTTGTGATGATGACCGATTTACAGAATTGTTCTTGATTTTAGTATAGGAAGAAAAACCCTAACATGAACACATGGAGGTTTTGCTAAACCGACGGACATATTGCAAAACAATTACTAAAGTTTTATTTTATTGTAGAAA
>JAQRGC012288409.1:0-18231 GCA_028659135.1 Plantago lanceolata
ATTCCAAAGTCAACACTCTCCAACCCTAGCCTTGACCACTGAGTCAAAATCAACACCCCGACCGAGTCAACACTCATTCGATTCGTACTCACTGCTTCCACAACTTCTCGCACATACTCTTCCCCGACTCTTTCTTTCGCCTTCCTAACCAGTTGAGTCGCGTAATTCAAACCATTAACAGTTAACTCCCTAACATTCGCTTGCGCGCACCCTAACACAAATGCATTGCCATAGTAACCGCCGGGTAGACTCGGTTTGACCCGTTTTCGTATATTCACACTGAACACTAACTTTACGATTTGGTTACAAGGTAAGTTCAGTGCCTTGACCCAACTTCTCCAAACATGAGCCGAAATGACTTCAAATGACGTGCAAGTACATTTGACCACCTTCTTCAACTCATTGACCCTCATTTTACTAAAAGTTATAGACGTCGGAATTAGCCTCTCCCGTTCATAACGTGACATAAAACCTAGAACATCTGGAACACTTTTAAACTCGGGATGACTTGTTAGCTCACCACCACCCGTTCGAAACAACGGCACAACATCTAAAAGATGACGATTCCACGTAGGACTCGGACTCAGCTCACCGAGTCCACACTTACCCGACGCCAACTCGGCAAACGAGTTAAGAAACCGACCACTACCAATCCCGTCACACAGGCAGTGGTTAAACCCGACTGCCAGTGTGGCACCCCCATCCGCAAGCCAAGTAAACTGCACTACTAGTGGCGGAGCTCCCTTGAGGACATCCGCCACGTGTAAGGCCAAGAATTTTCTCCAATGTGCCACACGTTTCGGAGCTGCCTCAAATTCGGAAGCATTTGAATCGGAGACCGCATCTATAAAAATAGCGCCTTGCCCGCGACAGTTGACGTCGAGACCCGTCCCGTCTGCACGTTTCTTGACCCGCCCGGCTAAGGGATAGTAGGGCACGAGGGCCTGGCCTAGGGCGGATTTAAGGTTCGCGGTGGTTTCGGGTTTTGGAAGAAGATGGTGTGGTTTGTAGACTAGCAAGTATTCGAAGGTGAAACGGACGAAAAGTTGGGAGTCTAAGGCGGAGAGCTTGAGAATGTGGTTTGGAGTTGGCTGAGATGGTTTGATCAGCACAGCTTCGTTTACATGCACAGTAATGTTAGAGCTTGATGACATGTTTTGCATTGAATTTTTTGGTGTTCAAATCTTTTTCTTTGATAATGGCACAAGAGGTAAATGAAATTGTAATGGATAGGCTCATGGGATGCTTATATATAGAGTTGGGAATGGATCTAAAGTGATTAATAATGCATTATTGTAGGCTCATGGTGTTCATCACTTCTACAGTTCTAGATATATAGCTAGACAGTATTACACTATTACTATGTGCTAAACAAAAAAAAAAACATCAATTTAGTTCGGTAGAAAATGGTGCGTTGTGTATTTTGTATTATCTGATGTTACTTTAGTAACTTTACCATTGTACCACCTTATCTTCCTGTATTAACATTCATGTATTAACAGTTGAAGTAGTTCTCTATGCTTAGTTCCACATTTTCTTAATTTTTCAAAAGTAGTGATGTTAAGGAGTTAATTTTATAGAAATACGATAATAACTAAAACAAAACATGTATGTGAAGAAATTTGTATTATGACATGATTGACGAGGACAACCATAATATAGAAAATTTGGATCTTAAACATATTCAATTCTAATAGTTTTTCACTCCCTAATTGCGGAGGGGTTCCTCACATGCGGACCCCACTGCTACAGTGTGGGGTGACCGTTTCATTTCTATTATATATATACTATCCCTCTAGTGTTAATGCGTTACAAAAGTGCATATGCATAGTGTAAACACTCGGACTCACGTAATAACTTGATAGCCGGGTCGGGTCCGATCGGGTCGGGTGTGCAGTTGTTGTATGGTAAAGAAAGACAAAGAAGGGGACGGTTAGTGAGAGTGAGAGGAATTAATATCCGTTGTTTGCACACAAAAAAGTCGGTTTTCGTATCATTAATTTGTGGTGTGTTAGATTTTGTCATAGATTCTCATCGCATCATTTCATGGGAAACTTGGACTATCTAGTACTCATAAGTAAAATACAACAGCAAAGGCATCTTCCTTTTTTTTTCTTTTTCTTTTTCCTTCATAACAAACACTCTCTCAAATTTAAAATTTAAATTGGCATTTGGGTTTGTTGGTTTGCTTGAAAATGATGCAACATAGATCACTCTCTGTAGCATATATATAATTCTTTTTATTTTTCTGTCAAATGATTTGAGAATATTCGATCTTCTTCAACCTCGATCGAGTGGCAGACCGGTCCGAATTTACTACAACAAAATCGTGTACTACCATCTTGCGGAGTGGCAGACCGATAAACGTTTCTTAATTAGTAGGAGTATATTTGATTTGCATGACATCTAGAGACTAGAAAATAACACAATTATGGAATATGAAACACGAAAAGTACAATTTTTAGGGGCACTTTTTTAAATTTTATTCCAATCATTATGGATTTCTTCCAAGCAAATGGCTAAAGCAAAGACTGAATATATACTTCTATTGTACTAATAATAGTAATTAAGCTAGATGATGATATGTGTTTGTTCGTGTTGAAGCTATAGATCCTTGGGAGGAATTAATATCCGTCCACTGTCCGTTTATTCCACTGCAAATCTATATAATTAATTGATTAGTAGTAGTAATTAAATTAAACAAAGAATCGTGCTTTAATTCATAATCTTCGATTTATGTCTAATCATCGACGAACTCTTTAAATAATCGATGATGTTGCAGGAGAATAATGTTTAGTTCACTTCAGTTCCGTTCGGTCTTACTTAGTTATATTTCATACTGCATTTCAGTTCAATTCAATTCTGTCCTGACAAAAATAACATGGCATAAATCATAGTAGATCGTCTGCATGTACTTTATGGGATACGTAAAGTATCTTTATTAATGTTATGTTAGTCATGGTGCAGGTATAAATGTAGAGTTTGAAAGCTTAAAATACAAGAGGTGCAGGGCTCGAGTCTTAGCGAAGACAATAAAAATGGTGATATAGTTAAATGGAGTTATAAGGTGGTTTAGGTGTAAACGTAGTCTCCCCTATAATTATTTAGGATATCAACTTCATACATGACAGTTAGAGGTCTCCTATTTTGTATAGATTTTTTTTTTTTAAACGACAAATCTACTATATCCTGCTCCTACTACTACGCTACTCATTTACCACCTTATAACTCCAAATACATCCAAACCAACTTTATGACTCCAAATATCTCTAATCCCACCTTATGCCTCCACCTGGATTCGAACCCCCAGTCTTCTTGTTCTACTCCAACACCCTTCTATATTTTATATAGATTATAGACATGAAATAAGTAGGGTGACTTTAGGTAAGTACAATATAAGTTTAAAAATTAATTTAAGAGTCCTCCAAGAATAGGAGCTCAATGAATGTGGTCCCAATTATTGATGAGTCTCGAAATTTGACGAATTTTAATAATTTTATAAGAATTGTGGTCAAATATAAGATAGGATCTCATTATACAATTAAGGTGTTATGTTACACTAGTAGAATCACATTCCTCCGCGACCCATTTAATTCTACTCCGTATAACAATTTATTTGTTACGGAAAATAATTTTGTTCTATTGATAGCGAATTAAACTGACGTTAATACACCTTGTAATCGTATAAAACGTAACTAAAACGTAGTTAAACGGTTACAAAATCTTGTGCGAATTAATGAAACACCCTCAAAAATCAAAATCATGCCATATAGCTATAGGTCACATCTTATTAGACCTTGACATGGAATAAAGTAGAGATATGGTCCTTTGGTTTGGCATATGCAACGCATTATAAATCTTGCTCGATTTACCAAACAAAAGTAGAGTATAGTAGCATAATATTATATTCACGGGTTCTCCTCTACCCTTTTAAGTGCCTACTAAATACATTTCACGAGTTGGTATAGCAGTCTGCAAACTACTCAAGCGGAGTTAAATCGCAACTTGACTAGACCTAACAAATTATATATACTCACCCGTTTTTTTTGCGTCTATAGGTATATTCTGCCACTAAATAAAACACTACAATTATTATACAAATCTATAAAAAATACCGTTTTAAAAGTAAACACAAACAATTTAAAAACGGAGGAGTATTAATAAATTATTAAAGAAGGGGTGGATTATGAGACTTTTAAGAAACCTTCACATCATAATCTTTTGACAAGAACGATATGCTCTTATCGTCTAGAGTTTCACGAGATTTGCTTGCTTTATTACTTGACTTATTATATGCAAATTGCAATGCAGCAAAACATGGTATCCTTGTTCTCAGGCCTCACGAGATTTGCTTTATGTTTCGAACAATATCTCCACGTTTTGTCCGTAAATTCCGAAGAATCTTTATACTGTGGTTTTAGTGTTTTACCCTATACTACTGTGAATTTAACACATAACTTGCTTACCTTCATTATATTGCAAATGACGACTTAGATCATCTGATAACTACGATGTAACGAAAGTGGGTGACCATTATTTTTTATATTAATACGAATATGAGATTATTTCATAAGTTAAAGGGGCGTGTAATTCTAAATTTGTAGTATGACTAAAAGAAAATTTTAGACTAAATTGAGTTGATTGTTGCCGACACTCTTGTTGTCAAAAAAGTTTAAAACGCACCCTGCATTTAAAGTGCATTATGTGTTTGTTCGTCTTTTTATACGTAAGCCTTAAAAGTTAAAATAAACAAACTACACACATACACACACACAAGTTACACGTAAGTGTAAGGTGCGAAATGAATTTTTTAACAATCATGGTATCGAATTGTATTTGTATCGACATTTTTCTTTTTAATATATTTTCTGATTCCCAAAAAAAAGGTATCGATTTGTAAGTTTCCTTTTAAATTTCTTTGTTTATTGAAAAAAAAAGGTATAGTATGAGTGATGGGCTTATCCAATTGAGTGTAGCCCAAATAAATAGGCCTGGACCCGCGCAAACATGCATGATACCAGCCCATCTAATTAAATGATTCAGCCCAAACGCGAATTACAAATTCACAAATGACCAAACTACATATGTGAACTCTTCGTAGAGTCGCTAGAATTTACAATCCCGATCAGCTTTGAGCTGGTGAATTTGGTTGTTTCGAGTAATTGTTGTAACGAACAGATTGAAGAATATGCTAGGCTGTGCCGTGGTAATTTGTTGCTCGGTTTTAGCTTCGATTCCAATCGCGTTAACATTCATAACTGCCAATTGTGTTTGGCTAAATTTACCATAATTCTTTGGCCCAAATTCAATCTATAAAAGGGCCAGGCCCAAAGGATCCGTGCACCATGGGAGACCCGTGAAATGGTGCCGTAGTGATTATCCCATTAGATTCTCGAAATTCAATTGGAGATTGAAATATAACACATTAGAAGCGCGCATACCTTTAAGCGAATGTGGCTTAATTGGTTGTTCGAATTCTCATTCAATATGTTGACCGATGAACTTAATATACAAGTAATGGAATACGCGAACTATACATAATTTTAGCTTGAACGGGTTCATCACAAACATAAAGTCCTTGACTATTACTAACATATATGTTACAAAGCTTCAACAAGTTTGAAGGTGCATTTTAAAACGATGAATGTACTGGATCATACTCTCATTCAAAAGCATCATGTAATGTAGATATTGTTGGTACGCAGTGTATGAGTAGGACTAGGAGTAAGATATTAAAAATTTGCCGTTTCAAAACAAAATGCAGATATCGTTGATGATAGCTCATTAGCCCAAAAAAGAGTTCATCATTGGCCTTATTCATTCCATAACACTTCAAACTACACAAAATGGCCACACAATTAACAGACTCACAATAGAAAACTAGAAGATGATCAGCCAGCCATATGATCAACATGATCAACTAGCCTTAAGGGAATGGGTGAAATTGGCTAAATTGATCAAATGGCATAGGATTATGACCAAAACTCTCCACCACTTCATGACTACTAGACCCTTCTAACTGGGCTACAGGAGGGACCATATTAACATGGCCATCCAAAAATGGAGAAGGTTGATTCCCTGCAGCATAGCAAGCCAAGTGCGACTGCACGATAATCAGATCATGTTGCAGCTCCATCATCTTGTTCTGCAACGAAGCTATTGCACCGATGCATCCGTACACAGGGTCCTGCAGCCTCAACTCCGCCTCGAAGACTAGTGAGTTAACTGTCTCCTCTCTTTGGTCCTCGGGAACTTCGTTGAGAATCTTGCTTACATTACTTGCACCGAACACTTTGTGTACTTTTGAGAATTTTGAGGACTCGTCGGAACGGAAGTAGGGAGCGAATTGGCAAGTGGGAGTGCATCTACGCTTGAGGAACTTGCAGGCTGCACAAGATGAGCTGGAACGAGGTTCTTGGTTTTTCATGTTCTTGATGCTTTTATTTGGGGAGCAGGTTTGCTTCCATATTTATAGCCATTTAGCCGACCATATTCCATAATATACAAAATATTAAATTATATAAAATATGTTCCTGTTCATTAACAAACTGGCCCATTAGCTCAGTTGGTTAGAGCGTCGTGCTAATAACGCGAAGGTCACAGGTTCGAGACCTGTATGGGCCATATTATATTTTTATTGTGGTTTTTTGTTTTTGCTCTTTTTCACTTGGGTTCTTGGTTATTTTCAATCAGATTTTCCCTAATCAATTTGTTGCCGGCTTTTTTTTAAAAGGAAAATGTTTTTGGTCTTTTATTGTATTTCCCATATGCTGGCATGGCTTCTTTTTTTCACATTGTCATTTATCATATTGAAAAAGATAAGTCTAATGAAGTATTTTGTACCAGTAATATAATGCAAACAGTAATTGTCAGTTAAAATTCAGAAATACTAGTTCTAAGAGTTTGATATGATTGTTTTTAGAAATTATAAGAAGGCAAATGTGGGTGATATATTCATTGGTATTAATTAGGCAAGATTATTACATGATGGGACACGATAGGTCAAAAACAAAGTAGAAAGAGATATAATTGTGGCCTAATCGAAATATTATCATAATATGCATGCAATATGGGACCTGCATTGATTAAACATGAAAAAGTTGGAGGAGATGTTTCACATATCAACTGAGTCCAGAAAAAGAATCTGAAACCCTACTCCATATTTGGATTTATGCACCATATGGAAACCTCTTCATAGCTCTCTATCTAGCCTAGACTCCTAGTCTACCTACACCACATTTCTAAATAAGATCATGTATATGGAACTGATAAAAGGAGAAGAAAAAGAACGATGTGAATGCATTTGAAATCATAAGCAGACACGTTATCATATAGCGTGTGAGTTTGGTTTGTAAGCCGACACTATGTATTAAAGAGTGTCAACTGAATCGCATACATTAAAAATCAGTTAGAAACATGTACACTGTACTTAACATTTAATTATTGTTGGAAAAGAACTAATCACAAATTTTCTTTGGTCAAGAGATGAAGGACAGAAGGAGGAGGAGCAACGATTAAAGAGGCGTAATGAAAAATACGCGAGAATGTTTACTGTCACACTGATGATTCTCGAACCAAAATACGGAAATCAAAATGAAAATGATGGGAAGAAAGAAGGAACAAGAAAGGATTTGAGGACGATACTTTTCCAGAAAGAATCAAAAGGAAAGAAGAAGAAAATAAGTGAACGGGACGGAAAATTGTCACTTCAACAAGACTGAAGATATAGGAAATAGACAAAATAAAAGAAAAGATGGAATGCAACAGGCACCCACTTGGGGCTCCAAAATGGTGATACAATGAGTATCCTTTGCCACCCTCAACAAGGAACGGACTCCACCAGCTTGTCCTCTTCACCAAAACCATGTCCCACCTCAGATCCACTCACTCATAGCCAATCCAGTGTACTTAGATCCGTATCAAACCTGCATAATTGTTACACCCCACAACGTATAAATGTATTAAATCTACTCAGCTCATGCGTAACTCTAACGTTCCATAACGTATAAATGTATTATACAGTGCAACAAATTAAGTCGGCACACACATACCATACATACCAAGTTACCAACACAATGTACGTACACTATTGGTGGATGCCCTGTGTAATGTGCATGAAATCATCCATGTACGAACAATTTCAAGGAAGCATTGTCACAAATAGTACTGTTTCACGTTTTATTCTCTCGGACATGTAGAAGAGTATCCTATTCTTATGGGTATGGTTATGAATAAAACGGGAATAATCAGGTCGGCCCATGATAAGAAGTTGATTGATATTACTTTGCAGGTTTTGGAATGTGGTGCATTAGTGAACTTGCTGTAGCTTGGTTTCTAGTCTCCACCGTCTTGATTGCACCAAATGGCTGCTACCGCATTCCCATTATTGATCCCGAATGATTACGTTACCGTAAAACCAAAACTATAACTGTACTCACAGTCTAAACCAAAACTATAACTGTACTCACAGTCTAACACTGATGATGTTCATATAAGGCCAGCTTCCGTATTTGCAGCTTTAACTGAATGATGGTGATTTATTTTGCCTCAGAGATAGGTGCGGTCCAACGCATGTTCGCTGCAAGACTTGGAGATATCAGAATTCAGAAGTGAGAATGCTGACGAGTAATGAGAAATCTGTGAACAAACATGAATTTTTACCATGGTTCGGTTTCAGATAGGCACGAATGGGAATTGCAAACATAGCCAGATTGTTCAAATGTTCCAGAAATCACAAATTCACCAAGCTAGATGTAAGAGATTAAGAGCATAAGATGAATGAATGACAAATTTGTTTTCCTCCATCTTTCTATGAAATGGATGTATCATGTATAAGCATGTGAAGAGTTATACACTTCCATAGAGCACTGAAGATCATGTACAGTGTCACGCTGCAAGATTTTAGAGACTAGTGCTATACAGTTCCTACCAAGTATGTCAAAAGATTACAGGAGTATCATATTTTTTCGAAAATGCTTGATTATCAAATGACAACCAGATGGATGTAATACAGTAACAGTGCTAGCTGGTCATACATTACTGAATGGACTACAAGCATGATAGTATGAGCTTCACATAGCATCTGTCCAAGAATTCAAACTTGCTTATTGCACCAGCTATCATACTCTCATCTATGCATACACATTACAGAGAGCGGGTTTAATAACTTTAATTAGTCCATCACAGTTGAAGTAACTCTACAAGAAACTAAGAGCTTGATAGAACATACGATGATGCTTTGTGCAGCTGTTTGAATTGTAGGAAACATAAATTTTGAGAAAGTATAACTTTACCTCCAGGAATGTGACTGCAGCATGACTTGAGGCAACCAAACTGGAATGTCATTCTGTAATTCAAGGAAACAATGAAATCTCCATATGTCAGGGCAAGTAGAAAATGAATGCAAGCCTCGCAATATTTTAGTTGAACAAAGACTTGGTGAGCCTGCTGGAGGATTCTCTACATGACAATCTGAGTTCATTAAGGGCTAACTTGTCATCAACAATGACAATATACCCAGTTGTTCAAGATTGAACAAGGATTTACTAGTGCATCCATACAGAAAGGAATTTACTAGTTCTAATAGAAAACTGTACTAAAGAAAATTTGTGATTCTATAACCACTACATTATATACTAAATTTGTTGTTTTACATAATGTACATGTAAATTACAAGAGCAGTAGCCGTGACTCTTGTGGTCATACTATTACTCATCAAGACTTATTCATAAGGATATTTATTCTGAGATAGGTTTAACTTCTGTTCAACCAAGCAACAAGGTATCAACGGAGACAACTGCATCAGCCCGTGAACAATAATTCACATGATGAAAGGTGAGGATGGATACGTCATAGGTTTAACTTCTGTTCAACCAAGCAGCAAAGTATCAACGGAGGCAACTGCATCAGGCCGTGAACCATAATTTACATGATAAAGGGTCAGAGAAAAGATAGGTAATAGGTTTAAACTTCTGTTCAACCAAGCAGCAAAGGATCAATGGAGACAACTGCATCAGGCTGTGAACCATAATTCACATGGTGAAAGGTGAGAGGAAGGGTTAGTGTCTACAGCTCTATCAATTCTAAATGTATGTCTGCACCGCAAAACTTGTATCTCCAGTACCAGGATCCAGTGTCTATCAATTCTTCTTGAATAGGCATCAACTGAATCTCTAAACCTGAACGGAATTCAAGAGAAAAAACGAAAAAGAGAGAAGGTCAGAGATACTCTTTCAATGGATATAAATCATATGGAGCTATAGAGCAGAACAACTGAAAGCAAAGAAGACTAATACACAGTAGTAGTAGTAATTAGTAGCTTGAGTACATAGTTACTGGTTACTACTCTATGATGCCTAGAATCTGTAGTCAATGGTTCATTATACCCGGTTGAAGGAAAAGAAAAAAAATAATTTAGGAACAGATGTTCCAACTTCCAAGTTCAAATACATGGTTTGAAAAGGACATTCTACCAGGGATATCAGCAGAAATAGAAAACGGAACCTACACAATGAAAAAAAGCACAGCATAATTGAAGATACCTGAAGTGCCAGATGTAATCCGCATTTTGTGGCCATCTGGGACATCAAACACGTGATCGCCCTGATAACAGAAAGAACACATGAATGGTTTATAAGACTAAAAAGCCAACTTCTTAAAGAGCAAGTGAAAAAAAAAAGTAAATAGAATTAACATCATCATGCATTCATGCCCAAAATTAAACAGATATCTTATGTCGCCAATAATTAAAAATATACATTTAGGTAGTAACTTAGCCATATCATCAGCAACACGTGAGCATCTATAATTCAACATGTTCTTATGCTACAGTTAAAACTGAAAAATTCAGTTGGCTTTCCTGACACCAGAGCAACCTACAATCACTCAACTCAAAGAAGAGTTACCTTTAACTACCATATGAATGTTTATCCTTTTACACCAAAATAGAAAATAAAGGCTTATATCTTTTTTCTACGATTCTTATTGTCAATTCAGAAAGGACAACTTCTTCAGGCTCAACATGGAGCTATGAGTAATTAACATGCCATTTTCATAGATCTTGGTCAAGAAGTCTCCAGTAAAAAATCTTGAACTATCCAACATATCCAAGAAGAGCTGGTTAGGCCTAGACCTGGTAGCTTTAATTAGTGTTGGGAAATAAATTCATCAAACATTTACACCTCAGTTACAAAGAATCGACTTCCTTGGATTTACTACTTGGATTGAAGTATCAAAAGCTGCTCCATCGATTAAAATGCATTCCGTTCTATTTTTTCTTTCTTATTATTTTCCTCGCTATCTATTGTCCTTGTTTGCTTTTAGCTGTCCAACAAAAGTCAATACTGTACCATAACATAAGTAGTCATTCACTCAATTATAGAAACTTCTTGGCACCATTGTGGATTTGAACGAATCTTTACTATTTTTAAAAGGAAAACAAAAATTTTAAACCTATTTGAAACTTATTGTCATTAATGATTCTCACACAAAAGATATGCATTTACATTTTTCAGTTAAAACTCCAGTACTAACCTCAATTAAAACATCTCTTGCTTCAAATTCAGCATTTCCATGCAGTATCACCTTTAAGGCCTGTGACCGCTGCACATCATGCTTCCAGTACAAGTTATCTCCTGATTTCCAATCTATTCCTTCATTTAGTACCTTTACATTCTCCAACTTGCACCTTGAGCACCTAAATTAACAGAACATTATTTGACAGGAATACTATTAAAACCACATAATTCACGGGAATACATCAATAAAATTACCTTCTTCCGTACTCTAAAATTGGTTCACCAATTTTATTGATCGTAGTTGATCCCATGGCGTTGTCAGCTAAAATAATCAAACTTCCATCGAGCTGCAGTTAATGACGCTCATTAGAGAAGTGAGTTCACAAAAATAAGCAACATCATGCTTTACTAGTGCACTCTACCTCAACATCCCTCCAGATGAACTCAGCAACCTCTAGCTGTAATTCAGAACCCCTGGCAATTGAACCGCCCTGGAACTGACAAGAAAGATGTTGACAAAACAGTCAACTGATTGGGGGATATAAACAATGCATAATATAGTTAATGTTTATCGCACTGAGTAAGTTCTAATAGCATGATATAATGCGATATAATACATTTGAGGGCTTACCTTCTGCCTGGTGACTGACCATAGGGGACCAAGAGCAGGATGGAGGAGGATGAGAAATGGAGGTCCAGAATTTATATATTCTTCATTACCTTCAACCTGACAACCAGCAAAAAAAAGAAAGAAATCATTAGTACAGAAGCTTCAAATATATTCAATTGTCTGAAACTACAATTTCTTAGAAGCAGTTCGGATAAGAACGTTTAACTTCTAGAAATTTCAGTGTGCACTGTCTTACATCTATCTACCTTGGGAATGGTAATTTTACAATGAGAAAGCAAATCATAGGCATTACGAATGACATCCAGCAATGCACCATCTGGAGTCTGCAATAGAAAAAATATATATTATGGGTCTCTGTCCAACAAAATAGCAAGGACCAGCAGAAACTTAAAAGCCCATAATACAGAAATTCCAACAGATACTCAGACATTCGCTGTTCCCATGCATATCCAAAGAAGAAGCTTTAGAAGTAAATATCACAGGCATGTTATATCTTATCTATAAAGTTAAAGCATGGCCATCTTGATCAGATTTGTGATGATAGAAAATGTAGTTTACGTAATGATCTATGTTAGATAAAAACTTAAGTATGTAGTGTATGAGTCCAAACCTGTGCCATAGACTTATCAGCATGTTTCCTGCTCTTCTTCGCGGATGATGTAACTTTTTTTCTTTCATTATATACAATAAAAGTGTCCAATGAATCTGAAAATTTCCACCAGAGAACACCAAGTATTAGAACTACTAGAAAAGTACAAGATAATATAAAAGATTTTGCAAATTTCAAAACATACTTTCATGTACCTTCTAAACCTTTATAAAAGCGTGATGAATATGTGTTGGCAAAATTATCAGCAACATTTTGCATTGTGCACTCCAGACGACCACCAGGAACGCTACCATAAATTAAACATGGAGAAGATGAATTAATAACACTACTCAGGGAATGGCGGTGAAAGGTTACATTTTACTTTAAGAAGTTATGAAAATGTTAAAATGTACTTAGAAATGAATAATCAACATAAGCCTAACATGAAGAGCAGGTGTGCCTTATCATTTTTCAGCTAGCCTATGGAATAAAATACAAAATAAATAATTTTATTTTTTGTTGGTGAAAAAACAATGAAAGGACTTAAACAGAAGCAAATAGCCCAATATTGATAGGCACCACAGAAAAATCTGACGATTTAATTGCCATGATCTGCTATAAGTTTCTGTACATGCAATGCTAAACTATCCTCAAATTTGTAAGTTCAGGTCATAAAATTACCGGTGCTTCATTCCAAACTGGTCTGTATAAGAAATTGGCTTTTTCACATTAAGCACCATGCCTGGCAAACTGGTCTCATTCTTGCTAGAACCAATAATCTCAGCAGAAGGTAAATCTACGTAAAGGATGTTTGTGTTGGCAGGAAACTTTTCCTGCAAACTTGTGAAGGAAAAAGATTGCAGATCAGATATATTGAACATTCTGCTTAAATTAATGACAAAATACATGTCAACTAGACTGCGATCAAACATTTGTTTCATATTTGATGAACCAGTATGATGTTACATTCTTCCTACTGTAAAAGTTGTAAATTCAAATAAGATGGTCCCCATGCCAAGGAATGTCTAAACTCTAAAGGTGAAAAAAGGATAGCTAAGAGCCTAAGACCAATTTTATTCTCAGTTGTTTGATGTGTAGTTTATGATCATCAATATGGTAAGACCTTATCATCAGCAATGGCAGAAAATGATCATAAACACATGTCCGTGGCTATAAACTAATACTAAAGTTATTTTATCCAATTAATATAGTTAGCGACCATGCAGCCTTCATAGCATACATAATCTATGGAACTTCATCATAACTATATCATCAGCATTGGCAGGTGCATGAGAACCATTTCTCTCAATGTTCTCAATAGCAATATTTTTACTTTATCCTAAATGGCTTTAAATCTATATCTTATCCTACTAATATATGTGAGCCCTGGACATATATACATGTTTGTCAATATTTTTCTTTAAAAAATAAATGAACTGCCAGCTGGCAAATGCAAAATTACACATCATACTAACAAGTTACAAGAAGTACACATAGAGTTCGAAATGAAGTTGTTTCCACCTATGTTCACGGTATATACGATGGGTCTAACAAATCGAGAGATGGAAATTCAATACTACCGAAGGGAACTTTCTAAAATCAACTGTACAAAAGTAATGGATAAACACAGCAAGAATGTGTAATGAGATAAAAAGACACAGTAAATTCCGAAATTTACTACACAAGAATCAGCACTAGAAAATACCAGTCAGGAGGAAGGAGCCCTGCAGTAATACCAAACTTGTCAAATTCAGTGTACTCAATACAGGAGAAACCATACGCCCAGTTTCCATCAACATTCTTCTTCTCAACAAGAACGTTAATGCCTTCTGTAGCCCCTGTAGTTCGCTTACACGAAGCAAATCCTAGTTTCTGAAAAATAACCACCAAGCATGATTTGATTAATCACTCCTGTAGTATATGTTACAACTAGCAACTAGTGAAGTGCTACTGACAATTCCTTAAAAGGATAACTGCATGCATAGCCCAAACAAAGAACAAATAGAAATTTGTGTGTGCAAGTTAATGCAGTAACAAAGAAAAGAAGGCAAGCTCGGGTTTCGTGGTAGGCCATATGACCTTTCACATCAATCTTGATGGCATACATGAATACATGATTCCTTGCTGTGTTAAAGTGTATTACATTATCGCATGATCATACATGATGACTCTACCGGTTTAATACATTATTGATTTACAATTGTGCATAACACCCTTGAACTAACAGTCTAGAAAGGAGCCAATTTAATCAGCGACCAGTTTAATTCGTGATCATAGCCAACCCTATTTCATTTGTCAGCTAATGTTTAGTTAACATACTCACTGATACCCTCAAGGAAAAAAAAAAAAGAAGTCTGTATGCCCATGGATAATATTGCACAGAAACAAAATGCACAAGTACCACATCTTATTCATTTTACTTTGCTGCTTATGTCAGATGAAGAACTTGCCTTTCCATGGTGCAAACCAAGTCCAGCCAAAGCCAATAGGGTCAGATCTGTAGCAGCTACAACATTACTGCAAAGCCTCAATGTCAACACACTGTCATTTTTATAAATTTCATAGCAAAATTATAGAGTTGAAGCCAACCTAATTTGTCTGACAGTTGCTCCTTTTCTGGCATGATTCTGAAACCACTGGAAAACTCCTTTATCATGGGCCAGTTTCCATATCACGCCATGACCCCCGGGCTTACATACAGGTACAAATGGTCTACTTACCACCCACTGCCCATCTTCTGCTGCCACAGCTGGAACAAGAGGCTAGCAATTGAAAAACATAATTATGTAATCGCAATGAATAAAACTTGAAGTTTATGACTGTAACATGAAATGCCAGCATTCATTTAAACCTGTTCAAACAGAAAGAAGCTCGACTTTCCTCTACCAAACCATCCAAGCCTCTCACAAAGACGAGTAATGTGTGCATGGTTGCTTTTTGCAGAGCTGGTCATAATCGCAACAGGGGTGATGCATTGTTCCCCATACAACTTGAAGTACAGGAACTCTCTGGCCTTGCAGTGCACAAAGTTATCATCACTTTCATGACAGAGAAATATCTCAAGACAACTGGAGTCTATACATGAGACCACCAGAAGTAAAGAAAATTTTGAATGCTAGAGGATAAGCATAACATACCTGAAGGTCTCTTAAAAGACCTTCCAGTAATGTTCGGCCAAGGAAAGGAAGCATTGCAGCGGGAAGGCATTCACCTGTTCTCGAATCAACCAGGTCCAGCCTGTCAGCAGAGCCTCCTAGAGGATAAATTTCTCCCAAGTCAGGCAAACCCTGAAGACGGATTAAACTTCCATCACCAAGCGAGTACCGACTTGATAGGCACGAAATACGAATGGAGGAGAAATTATGCACTTACCTCAATTCCCCATAGAGCAGCTTGAAATGCATATTCAACATCTTTAGAAAGATCAACAACACTAGGAGGATGAATCTCCACCAACGGAGATCTCAATAACTTGTTTGGTTGCTGGGACCAACTAGTGGTTTTACTCTCATCGGTTGACTGGATAAGAAGCTCTAACACCTTCTCTTGATATCTACAACATGAACATTTTTGTTCACTGTCTGTGAGCTAATATGCAGAAGGCTTTTAAGTAAATGCATGTGCAGTGGTACAATGATCAGCATAATGACTTTTCTTTAATTCTACGACTTTCATTTAATACTACGATGACTTTAATTTGCTTCTAGAAATTGGTATTATAAAATTCCAAATATATGTTCGCTATTGATAACCTAAAGGGGAAAAAACTGTTGCAAGTAAATCTGCTCTGAATGAGATTGAGAATTTTGACAAGATGTCATTCAATATGCACACATGACTTATCCCTTAGACAAATTTCGCTCCTGAACTTATTAATGCGATCGTCCATACGTCTCATAAAAAAGCTCTCCAATCAGTTATACTCCTTTAAGGTAAAAACTCTTTAAAAGTGTTGTAGAATCGTAGGAATTTATATACTCTTGCGATTGAAAACAGGAATGAATCATGCCAACTTAGACAACAAGTATGCATCTCCAAGGTGACACAGAAACTGAAAAGAAAAAACCAAGTACTATCTATATACAGTATGAAGCAAGTAATAAGCAGCCAATCAAAAAATGTATTATTACCAATTAAAGATAATGCAATCACAGCATGACAAAAAATTGCATTTGCGTTGACTAGCATACCAATGTTTAAGAGTGATCAGGATTCAAATCCGTAAGTACTAAATCATACACTATTAAACACCAGAATGTCATGCATAGGCCATAGCTACAAATCTAGTTCTCAACATTAAGTTGTAAAGGACCTAATTAAGGTTATACTACTATTATCAGAAATCCATTATTGCCAACTTCCAAAACAGTAGAAGCTTCTAATCCAGCATAAGCACAGTCATCAAAGCGCAAAATTTAGCAAACATATACTGTAGTAATCAAAGCCTAAACAAAACAGGAATAAGCTGATAACACTATTTGACATATTAATGAAGCAATTTACTATCACTACTAAGTACTAACCCAATGATCCCTCCAATGCAATCATAAAACCTCTCCACTTCTCCAAGCATCTTCAACAACGACCTCAACGCCTCCTTCTCTTCTCTCACACTCTCCTTCTCGCCGCCCCCCTCCGCCCTATCCCACTTCTCAATCATCTCCGCCAGCGCGTAAAGCGCGCTTTTAACAGAACTCCTCCTCAATTCAAATCCCTCACCATTCACCTCCCCTCTACACTCACTAACCAACACATGCTCCTGCCCCGCAGCCACCACGCATTTCATCAAATACATTTCGTGCACACTCAAATTCAAACTCAAACCACCTCCTATCCCCTTCCTCTTCGAACTGAAAAACGACTTAACCCTAGGATCCGAATTAATTTTATCCAGCTTCTCATCCAAGCTCCTACACACAGACAAACCCTCCCTAAGCGCTCGCAACCTCGAAATCTCCTTCTGAAAGTCAAAATCCGGCGGAGATGGCGAGGCGTACTCCACCGGCGCGGTGGAAACTCGACTGACATGTCCGTTGAATTGCGAATTGGAGAAGGATAGGGGATTGGTGGAGTGGAGAAATGAAGGTTTGGTGGTGGTGGTGGTGGTGGAGAAGAAGAAGGGGGAGTGAGTAGGCTTGGTGATCAAGGTGAAGAGGGGGTTGTTATGGTGTAGAACCGGCGAGGTGTTGGTTCGCGCCATTGTCGATTGAATGAGCTATGGTTCTCTGTAGAGAGAGAAAGTGAGGAGAGAGAGGGAGAGGGGGGTATGGTGGTGGTGTTTTGAGTGGTGGTTAGTGCGTGAAGTGTGTGAGAATTTGTAAGCGAGGAAAAAATGGCGGAAAGGATAAGACGAGATGCGGGAAGCATATACCAAGGTTCACGAAGATTATTTGATTGGAAGGAGACAACGGAAACAGATTTTAGATTTTACTATCTTTGGACTTGAACAACACGTTTTTTGTTATGCTTTCTTTCTTAACGGTTTGTTGTTTATA
>JAQRGC012288441.1:0-10075 GCA_028659135.1 Plantago lanceolata
TCCAAAACAATATTAAAGTATTAAAATTCGGATACTTATATATTTTTTTAATTGTTAATTGAAGTGATACAATTTATTTTAATACGTGTTTAGATGGGCACCGCATTTAGCACGATGTTCCAATTCTAGTTTACCTATAACAAGGAGGTTTGGGATAAACAACAAAAAATGCTCCAACTAATTTTATCAGTCAATTTGCTCTAACAGGCTAGTTAATGGTTATTGGTTAATTAACTTCCAGATTTTATTTTAAAAAATTCTATCAATGGTTGACAATTGACATTTTTATGAGTCAATATGCAAGTGTTCACTATTTTACTCAACAATTCTACTCTAATTCTCATAGAAATCATTTTCAGTAGGTAATGACAACGATATGGCAAGAAATTCACCCCATTTCTTATCTGGTTCTCAACTTTTTTTACTTGAAATAAGAAAAACAGACTCGTTTTAGTCAATGTCGTGCTCTAAACCCGCTTTGAAAACTTTCGTTTACCCGTTAAGTTTTACTAAAACTTGTACTATTAGATCGATGACTTTACTGTTTAAGTTTTACTAAAAATTGCACTATTAGACCGATGACTTTTTACTGTTGTAAGATTTTGTCACTCCTCGTTACGTGCCGATTTAGTTTCATAATGGTTTTTTTCCTACTAAATTTACCTTCTTACTTGGTTTTAAAGGTGTTTGCAGTTAGGCAGTTAGGTTCATACTGGCACTGGTTTGTAATTAATACACTAAGAGCACAAAACATAACAACCTTTGGCGCCACAAAACAGCAAAACAGAGGAGAGTAGGACATTTCAAGTACTTAAAGTTGTACTTTCGAACTTGTCATCCCATTGACATATAGCTGACAGTGCCATCTACCAAATAGCGCTTAATGATTCTTCGAATCCGTATTATCCGATAATTATCTGACTGATTCTCAGCTCCAAGTTGTTTGCTATTAATACTAAATAATAATGCATGCTACTCTTGACTATGTTTATACTTCATATTCATCAGTATATAAACCAACTTCTGTTGTTGCGTCTTGGGTTTGTACGGATTGATGAACTTGCAGATCAAGATCATGGCTTTCTCAAATGCGGTTTGTTTGGTTGGATTGCTTCTGGTTGTTTCGTTATGTTGGTCACCTCCATTTGTATATGGACAAGAACAACTTACTGATCCACAGGAAGGTTTGTCTTTTTAGCATGTTTAACTTTATTCGTGTTGTAAGTGTTCTGATGTATCAATACAAAAACTGTGTGCAGTCGCAGCCTTACTGGCTGTTCGCAGTCGATTGCAGGACCCGTTTAGGAACCTCAACTGGAGCAGGAGGAGTGATCCTTGTATCAACAATTGGAGAGGGATCTTGTGCAGGTTTAACCAGACAGATGGTTATAATCATGTTGAAGAACTGTAAGTTTTCTCCCTTTAATGGCTCATGATGTAGAATTATTGACTTCACGTATATAGTTCCTCGGTTTTGTTATGAAATCTCTGATGCATGATTGGCCTTAAGTTATTGTGTTTTCTCAACTACTGCAGTATTTCATCATATCTTACAATATTGCATGCGATCATGAACTTTAATGCATGTGGTGTACTTCTGCAGGCGATTGATTCGCTTTAACCTGTCTGGAACATTAGCCCCAGAGCTTGGCCTGCTAGTTCATGTGAAAAGATTGTGAGTCCTTATTGCTTTATACTTGCATCAACGAAGAAAATAATTTGGTGGTGCTGGTGCTTACGATCTGGAATATTAATCAACAGGGATTTCTTGTGGAATCGTATTAGCGGAAGCATACCAAGAGAGGTCGGGAACATGGCTGCACTTGAGCTTATGTATGTTGAGTTCCCATTTGTCATTGATCGATTTAAAACGTTCAAGAATTGGCTTCTGTCACACGAATCACCTGAGTCTTTCTTTTTCTTTTCTCGTGTTTACAGGCTTTTGAGTGGAAATCAGCTCTCAGGACCTTTGCCAGATGAGCTTGGAAATCTTGGCAACTTGACTAAATTTCAGCTGGACTTAAACTTCTTATCAGGACCAATCCCCAGATCATTTGTAAACTTACGCAGTGTTCAGCATTTGTGAGTATATATTCAGTTTCTGTGGGTAAACTGCACGAAACCAACTCGAGTTTGGTTTTATGGTTACGTTTGATTAGCATAATTGGTGGGGGTTTCATACAGCTTTATTTAAGGAAAGTCTAACCAGTAGACATGGTTGATTTCTCAACTCTTATTGCTTGCAGCCACATGAACGACAATAGATTCAGTGGTCAGATTCCACCTGAAATTGCCACCCTTCCTGCGCTCAGGCATGTGTAAGTGCCCCATTACGAAAATAAGGTGAAAAAGATTCAATCATCATGCTTCTCTTGTTCTACTTAATTTTTCTGTTTTGTATGTTGACAGCCTCTTGGATAACAATGATCTAACCGGTTTTCTTCCTCCTGAGATTTCCCTGATGCGTAGTTTGACAATTTTGTAAGGCCAGTTTTATAGCAATTTCTTCTGTAGGTATATCTTGTGGTGTATTAATTTGTAACTTCGATGTCTGTGTCCTCGACTATCTATCACAGTCAACTTGACAACAACAACTTCGCTGGAACCACCATTCCAGCTTCTTATGCGAACATGTCCAGGATCTTGAAACTGTACGTGTTTCTTTCTTTTTCATAAGAATGGTCCCTTATAATCTACTTGAATAAGCATATAGCATACTTACTGGAAACGGAGCTAATGCATTTCATTTGAGCAGGAGTCTGAGGAACTGCAGTCTGCAAGGAACACTCCCTGATATAACTAGCAATAGGCGCCTTCTTTACTTGTATGTCTATCGTCTAAAGACGTTCTTGCTTGAACACATGCTTATAGTGAAAACCTTAAGATTGATGTTTGTGTAAATCTTTTATTACAGGGATCTTAGCATGAATAGTCTTACAGGACCTATACCTGAAACTACCCCGAGTCAGAATCTCACAACCATGTAAGCATCCTCCCAATCAAAACTTCTCCTTTGAGTTGCATAATTTGCATGTTAATAATTAACTAAAACTCATGTCGTTCTCGGTCATACTTGCAGCATTTTATCGAACAATCAGCTTAATGGTTCCATTCCAGCAAATTACTCTGGCCTTCCTAGACTTCAGAGATTGTGAGGAATGCTACTTTGATTCTTGCATGAACCTTCATATACTCTTGTCCGAAACCTTAACATGTTATATTATCATAGGGACTTGGGTGGCAACTTGTTGAGTGGATCTGTTCCATCTGATATTTGGAGCAACATAAACTTCACTGCAGATACACGAGTCGTTATGTAAGAAAGGACGATCTGATATTTCAATGATGTATACTATCCTCATTACACGTTCAGTACTCACTTAATTACTGTCCTCTATTTCTTGCAGAAATTTAGAGAGAAATTTCCTTTCTGATGTATCCGGAATCCTCAATATTCCAGAAAACGTAACATTAAAGTAAGTTCTGATGCATTTCTTCCACCTCAAACCTCGTTAGTTTGGCAGTTCACACTAGTTGTTTACTTGTACAGTCTTCAAGGCAATCCTGTATGTTCAATGCCAAATCAACGTAACATCAGCCAAGTATGTGGACCTAATAGTGGAGTTACGGGTAATCAAGACAACCTGAACAGGCCACCAGTATCAACTGAATGCAGGCCTCAGTCTTGTCCTTACCAATATGTCCCAACCTTACCAGCAGACACATGCTTCTGTGCCGCACCTTTTGGTGTTGGAGTGCGCCTAAGAAGTCCCAGCATATCTAACTTCCCTCCATATAGCAGTGATTTCAACGCGTTCATAACATCAAGCGTGTTTCCAAGGCCAAATGTGTCCTTAAATCCTTCCCAACTGTATGTGGACTCCATAACATGGGAACCTGGTCCAAGGCTAAGAATGTTCTTGCTTTTCTTTCCTGTATTCTCCAATACTACCTTTGTATTTGATACAAGTGAGGTTTTAGGAATTGCACAAGCATTTGCTGCTTTTACCATACCTGGAAGCGATGTTTTCGGCCCTTATGACCTTCTCAATTTCACTGCCCTGGGACCTTATTCAAATAGTACGATTTCTTGACTTAAACGTGTATGATTGTGTCTTCGTTCTTCACTGGTTTCCTGATAACTCCTGATGAATAATGCAGTGCTACTTCCACCGATAAGTACAAGAAAACATGGTCTTACAAAAGGTGCAGTAGCTGGTATAGTAGTTGGTACTATCTCTTTCGCCTCTGCCGTGTTCTTTGGTCTCTTCATCTTCTTTCGAAAGAAGAATCAAAGTCAACTTACTGCTCCTGCAAAATCTAAGAAAGATAAATCATGTGAGATCTTTTTTCTATTCTTTGTTTCTTTGTCCATGTCTACTTCGATATACACTTAACAGTAACACACTTCATATTCGTGTGCAGCACCACGAGTTACAATGAAAATGGACGGTGTCAAGCCATTCAGTTTCGAAGAAATGCAGACTGCAACAAGCAATTTCACCATAACTGCTCAAATAGGCGAAGGAGGATACGGGAAAGTTTACCGAGGGACTTTGGCAGTTGGCACAGTTGTGGCCATTAAACGAGCACAACAAGGTTCCTTACAGGGAGAGAAAGAGTTCTTCACTGAGATCGAAATGCTTTCACGCTTACATCATCGTAATCTGGTTTCACTAGTTGGCTATTGCGATGAGGAAGAAGAACAGGTACTTAGCAACTGATCCTGTTCTGTTATATATAAGAGACATACGCTTCTATCATCGGTCTGAATCTGTACAAAAATTATTCTGCAGATGTTAGTATATGAGTTTATGCCAAACGGTTCATTGCATGATCTCCTATCTACCAAGTACAGAGCACCTCTCAACTTTGCAACAAGATTGCACATTGCTTTGGGTGCTTCCAGGGGCATCCTGTATCTTCATACAGAAGCTGATCCTCCTATCATTCACCGCGACATCAAAGCAAACAACATACTGTTGGATTCCAAAATGACTCCCAAAGTATCTGACTTCGGAATCTCAAGGCTCGCGCCAGTATCAGACAACTCAATGGGAAACACAACAGCTCATGTCTCGACCAACGTCAAAGGAACACCAGTATGACTTTGAATTCATTAAATGCCTGCTATGGACCTGCTGTATGGGTTTAAATTTGAGTGTTTACGCATATATACTTGCAGGGTTATGTGGATCCGGACTACTACAAGACACACCAGTTAACCGAGAAAAGTGATGTTTACAGCCTTGGCGTAGTATTTCTGGAGCTCTTGACAGGAATGCAACCCATATCACGCGGCAGGAACATCGTAAGAGAGGTACTTACCATAAGCTTTCCTCTCTTCATTCCTTACATCCAAGAATTACATTTAGGCTCTCTTATAACTTATTTGAAGGTGTGACTGCAATAATATGTTATGTGGAACTTATCTATGCGTGTTTCATCACCAGGTTAACACGGCATGCCAAGCAGACTTGATGTTTTCTATAATTGACAGAGGTATGGGGACATACCCTTCTGAATGTGTCAAGAAATTCATGACTTTAGCGCTCAGGTGCTCCTCAGAGGAGACCAAAGACCGGCCTTTAATGCTAGAAGTTGTCAGGGAGCTTGAAAACATATTCACAATGCTTCCTGCATCAGATACCATAACCTTAGAAATGAACATACAATCGCCAAATTCTGGTAGCGGAACATCAGTTGGCTCAGGTCAGACAACGTCTAATCTCTATGACAGGAGGAGCACTTATATGACCATGGATATCCCTGGAAGTGATCTTGTTAGTGGTGTCATCAATACCATCAAGCCTCGTTGATCACCTCCGAAAACCATCGTTCCTGAGTCGTTTTAAGCCGCACTTGTGCTCATATGCTTCAGTTTAGATAGTATGCTTGGCAAGACTTTTCTTGTATATATGTACCTTTTCAGCTTGTTTTACAGTTTTTGTATAACCATTTGTAGATATTGTTCAATCTGGGCCAATATGCATTTTATTCTTAGTTTATTCCCAAAAGGTCTCATACCATATAGAATAGCGTATTTACTTGCATACCTATATATCTTCTCATATGTTAGCGATGTGTAACTTTGATTGCATTCCGTTCACTTTTTAACAACTACAGTAAAAAAAACTAGAACATGCAAGTGCTCCTAGCTATCAATGCGCGATGATTTGCATCTGAGTCTAGATCAGGTAATACATGCATTAGCTAACATAACATCTGGTAGCCAAGACGGACAACTGTCCCGGCCCAAAGATGTAAAAATGTCCGAACTAGGTCAAAAAAGTCTAAACTATTAGGTCCAGGACTATCTGCTACTACAGAACCGCTACCCCGCTTGGCAAGGACATCAGCACGCACGCAGTGTGGTTTGCTTCAAACAGAAGTGAGTCTAGCTTACTGAAACAAACAACCAAAGCTGGTACTGAATCTCATGGACCAACTGCTGGGCCTGCTTCCTACATAAACATGAAAAGAGATAGTGAGAATTCATCTGAATAAGGACTAGTTCCGGGAAGCACTTGTTTATGGCGGTGTAAGTCCCGTTCGAAGGGCCATGATTTCTTCCTGCAATGTTTTTGACTTATTGTATGTGTAGCCTATGTGTTCCTGTTGCAGCTTGGAGGAAACCTGTGTTTTTGTGTTCTTGAAAATACATTTGACTTTGTTGACAGTGTCCAACAGTTGACTTTGTTGAAAATATCTGCATTTCCAACTTGTAATGAAATCTAATCTGAAAACCCATTGGTGAAGTTATTGAGTAATATATATATCACATTCTTGTTCTGCAAATATTTAAGTATGTGATTTGCAGAGCTATATAGGTAAGTTAAGAACTACTAATAATTTATCCTATATATAGTTGACATATTCCAGAGAATTAGAACTAGTTGCTATACTAAATATGCAACTCATCCATTTTCTATTATACTTGTTACAAACTTATCTGTATTCCTGCTCCCCGTTGAACCGTTCATATGTTAATGTTCCCTGATTCGTCGATAAGTTGTTTTCACAGAAAAAAAGAAAAAGAAACGATCATTGCAAGTGTACAGTTCGTGCATTTTCGTGACAAGGATAGCAGAGTTGTATATTCAAACAAATATGGTAGCACAGAGGAGTCTATATATATAGTTGACAGTATCATCTACCAGATTGAGGCTTTTACTTGTTGAAGTTTTCAGTATGATCTGACTGATTCCAAAACGACGAATTCTGCATTATAGAGAATGCCTGTTCTCTGTTGACTTATGAAAATACAAGTAGTACTGTGTATTATGTAAACTTCACTTGTTTAGTTTTTCTCATGAAGAGCTGATGTTGATTACTTAAACGGAGCTGGTATACCGAGCAGTGTATCGGGAGTTAGCAGATGGATTTCTCGAACAGATTTTGTGTACTTGGCTTGCTTCTTGTTATTTCATTGTGTTGGTCTTCACCATTTGCATGTGGACAGACACAACTTACTGATCCACAGGAAGGTAAAAACATATTAGCTAGTACAAATCGTCTTACGAATTTCTAATGCTTCAGTCTGAACATTGGTATTTGGATTGTGCATGCAGTTGAGGCCTTAATGGCTGCTAGGAGGCAACTACAGGATACACATGGGTATCTAAACTGGACACGGAGGCACGATCCTTGTACCTCAAATTGGACAGGGGTAATTTGCTACTTCAACGGGACAGATGGTTTCATGCATGTTCAGGAACTGTATGTACACACACCAACATAAATACACTAATTTCCTTGTTTCTGAGATAATTTTTTTCGTTATATACTGATGATTGTGCCTGTATAGGCGGTTACTTCGTCTTGACCTGTATGGATCAATAGCCCCAGAGCTTGGGCAGTTAACTCATGTGAAAAGACTGTGAGTTAGATGATTGGCATCCTTTTTGTTTTCAGTTGGTTTTTGTTGAAACAGATGTATTGTTAAATATTGTCTGCGATTTCGTCTATGACAGGGATTTCTTGTGGAATCATCTAACTGGAAGTATACCCAAAGAGATTGGGAATATGGCTGCACTTGAACTCTTGTATGTTCAGTTCCTTCATTATTCGTTATGTTCGGTCTAAAACAGTCAAGAACTGATCACATGATTTATGTTCTTATAAACTCATACAGTTAGTGCTATTCGCATTGTAGGCTTTTGAGCGGAAATCAAATCACTGGTCCATTGCCAGATGAGCTCAGTAATCTGTCCAATTTGACCAAGTTTCAGTTGGACAGGAACCTTATATCAGGACAAATTCCCAGTTCATTTGCAAAATTACGCAACGTTCAGCATTTGTAAGTGTATATAACATGGATACAACAAATGTTCATGCAAAATAGTTTTTGAGACATGTTCATGATCGTGTTTTTGCCAGCCACATGAATGACAATCAGTTTAGCGGTCAGCTTCCACCTGAGCTTTCTACTCTTCCTTTACTCAAACATGTGTAAGTGCATCACTGAATCATCAATCACAGGAATCTAGCTAGAACTACAGAAGCGAACTATGATTTGCGTACTTCTCATATTTTGTTTATATGAGTTAACTCTTCTACTGGCAGCCTTTTGGATAACAACAGGCTAACAGGTTATCTTCCGCCTGAGTTCGCCCAGATGCCTAGCTTGACAATTCTGTAAGTGAAAATTTCTTCTGCTGCTAGCTTCTTCCACATTTTATATCCCTTTTCCTGACTTCTTATCAATTTCTGTCCACGTGCGATTGTCTCTTGCAGCCAACTTGACAACAACAACTTTGCTGGAACATCTATTCCCCAGTCTTATGCAAACATGTCCAGGATTGTGAAACTGTACGTATATTGTCGCAAGAGATTCTGAAATAATATTAGTCCAGTTTCTGATTCTCGATGTTTTAGCAGAAATCACAACTCTGTCCATCAAGAAAATAACTTGATGGTTTTGAGTTGTCTTTACTGCTCAGGGTATTCAAAATCCATGGTACAATATAAAATATGAAATAAGTATCATCAGTATCACCAGGAATTGAGATTTCATCGACCATTTACTCAAATGAGCTCATAGAGCTATGTTTTTTCAATTGATTCGAGCAGGAGTCTGCGGAACTGCAGCCTGCAAGGAACTCTCCCTGATCTTATAAGTGGCAATCGTCACCTTCTTTACGTGTATGTCTGTAAACATCATACAACTTTCTCCATCATGCATCTATTTACTGCATGGATCTGTAATTAATCGCGTCTTGCAGGGATCTTAGCATCAATCAACTGACTGGACCGATACCCACCAATCCACCAAATCAAAATATCACAACCATGTACGTAAGTAGCTTCTAAATTGACAAGTTCTTCCTTCCTGTATGGTAACGTTTAACCAAATCCCCTGTCATACTTGCAGCATTTTATCAAGCAATCAGCTTAATGGTTCCATTCCAGCCAACTTTTCTGGCCTTCCTAGACTCCAGAAACTGTGAGTAGCATTACCATTTTGCTACTTTGTTTCCTACACAATTATTAAGTTGCGTTTTCGTTTGATCATACTGGATAATGCTGTAGGCATCTGGATAGCAATTCTCTCAGTGGATCTGTGCCATCTGACATTTGGAGTAACATAAACTTCACTTCAGACACAAAAGTCGATATGTAAGAACGAATTATCTGAATCCTTTGCTATCAATATACGTGTTAGAACACATATTCATTTCGTTCACTGTATGTTCTCAAGGGTATACTGCATGTTCTAATTTGTTTTTCTCCATTGCCTGCAGAAATCTAGACAACAATCTCCTTTCTGATGTTGCAGGAACAATTATCGCCCCAGCAAATGTGACGTTGCAGTAAGTCTGAAAGATCCAGTTTCATCTGACACATCAATACTGGTTATTTTTGGTAATTCATCATAACTTGTCTGCTTGTAAATTTACAGCTTGCAAGGAAATCCTGTATGCACAACGGCAAATCAACGAAACATCACGCAGTTCTGTGGACCTGATAACGGGTGTTGAAGATCAGTCACAACAGACTCCAGATCAGTCAGCAACACACATAACAGATTCTTTTTAGTCTATTCTGTTCTGTTTTGTTTCCGTAGATATAGCTG
>JAQRGC012288647.1:0-10725 GCA_028659135.1 Plantago lanceolata
AAAAAAAAAAAAAAAAAAAAAAGACATGTTTAAAATTTAAATGCTCTTAATTAGTGACATGTGTGCCCCTATACTCTCTCAGATCGTCTTCCAGTAGTAGAGTGCTTCTACGTGGAAAAATGAAGCTACCAAAATTTCATTATGTTTTCACACAAGTAATACACAATTTTACATGTAACTGCTACAAAAAAATTAGACAAGCATACCACATAAGATGTCAGTGTCTGTGGTGATGCTTTCTGCTCCTATGATATGTCTCACCGTTCTTTCTTTTTCTAATCTGTATGATCCTAAAAGCGAATGAAATGGTTCCGATTACAGCCATTGCATAGAAAGCTCTATACGGTGCCAAAGCCAACGCAGAGAGATATGTAAAGTATCCAGCAACAAGATACGCAAAGCTTAGTCTAACTTCCCATAACCGGACTCCAGGTATGGGAAACAGGAAGAAGTTGAATTCGGGCTTGGAATCACATATGCCGTGTAGGATTACACCGGTGCAAAGTACAGAATCCAAAAACCACGGAAAACTTTTGCCAATATCAATTCGCTGCACATGTGTAAATCCATTGTGAGTACCAGCAGTTAGCTAGAATATTTTGAGATGGAAACACGTACAAAGAAACAAGGGAAAGAAAAAGGTAGTGGTGTACAAAGGAGGCTTTTCCCTGATTATGACCAAGGTGACTCAAAAGATTCAGATACACCAGTCCACTACAATATTAAAATGATTTGGCAAAAACATAGAAGCACGTACCTGAAACCAGGCCACAAGTGAAGGGACAAACATTAAAGCTGCTAGCAAGTGTAGAACAAGCAATCCATGTTGGTGGTGGAAGATCTCTTGCTGTGTGTCACAGTAGCTTCTGGTAGATTCCGGGCTACTAGTATCACCTTCATTTACAGGAGACAGCTGGCCAATTTCATCACTGTACTTGGGATCATACCGAGACAAGCCATTTAGCTTTCCAGATTCGTAAGACTCCTTATTTTGTAGATGACTGCGAAATGAAGCCATCAAAAAACTGTTTACAAAGACAACAGAATACACCCTCAGAATACATTATAATTGAATGTCTTGGAATATTTATTACTGTGTAAATTTAGCAAGTCCAACCAAATATTAAAAAGACAATTAGAAAAACCAAACATTTCAATGCAGAATAGTAATGTGAGTTTTGCATCTTAGGGAAAAATATCTAAAGAACACCCAGTATGGAGTATCACTTTTTACTTGAATGATGAAGTAAATAAAACCTGAAAGTTGGAGTAATTAATTTCAAACCATAGTGAATGAGTTGGTTATTCTTGTTAACATAAGAAACCCTAATCTTTCTTCATTGTCTAAAATCAGACCAGAAAAGCAAACAAACAGGGCCCTGCATGTTCTGGGGCATGGGCAATATACGCATCTTAATCAGATGCAAGATTACTGACAACAAACATTTAAAAAAGGTACCTGGACAGAGCACTGTGGCAGCAGAAAGCATGTGATATGAGCAACACGAAGAGGCCAAGGGTGGGATGCACAGTACACACAAGACCAACAGCAAACAATGCAGTAATAAGCATTGGGTTTGCTTTGATGATCCTCACAACCTGCTCCAGAAAAGATAAAAAGACAAAGTGGCCATCAGAAATATAATCAAACTACATGGTTCTATCAATTCAGAAATTTAGAAACAAGAGAGGACTATTTAAGCTGAGGTTCCACATAGATGTCTCCATTACCTTAACAGACGAGAAGGCTGACGATACATTCACTAGCCATTGGACAAACACATAGCGGGAATTCCGTTCGTATATTTGCCACCTACAACAAGGATCTTATTAAGTAGGTACCCAAAGAAAGAAAGAAACCACACACTGACACGCACACTATGATTCAGAGACATGCTAATTATATGAGATCAAGGTGCCATAACGGTGAATCTGTGACACAAGCACATACACACAAATGATACTAACCTTTTCTTGATCAAAACATGGCCAGTGCAAACAAGATGGAAAAGCAAATAGGAAAGTGACATCAGCACAACAACAGCTCCATTTGCAAGAACATAGCTAAGTACTGAGACAACAAAGAAGCTTATAGCCGGAGGAGTTGATTCCAGGAACAGATGTGAAAAGAGCACTGCAAACAGAATCGGCAATATGGAAAATACAAAAAATGGCCTTGGCATCCTCAAGTTTGATTCGACAGCAGATAGCAAAGAAGGTACGGGCTGATCAAGTTCCCATGCATAGGCTTGTTGCATCAGAGCAAAAAATACCACGGCAATGGAAAGGCCACCAATCTGCATGCAAATTGGGATTGTTAGACCAAACGTCATAATAATTTATTAATGAAGTTAAGTGAATACAAAAACAAAATATGACTATAAACGGTGAGAAACTTTGACAGGTTAAGAGTAGTGCCGTAACTTGAGAAAAAGGTTAAAGACAAAATGAATGAAAAAAAATACTTTTAGTATATGCATTCAAAATACTTGAGATATACTGTAGCTTACATAAAAGATAGGTTTTCAAAGTATAAATAAGATGGTAGTTTTGAGTCTATTGACTCATCTGTGAATAAAGGTCCAGATTTTAACTGACAAGCAAAAACATAAGAGTCCTATAAAACATCAACCTATTGGGCCAGAGACTCAAGTAAGGGACCCTTGCAACTACATATGAAGGATCAAGGATAAAAGTTAATATTTCTCATAAATTAAATGCAGTTATGAGTTGTTAAACAGTTACAGTACGTCAGTTTCTGAAGAACGTAAGGCAGGGAACAGATTTTTACCTGAGAGAAATATAGAAGCAAGAATCTACCAGCAGCAGCTGTGAGAGAAACAGCAACAGTAGTTTCATAAGAACAGTGGGGGTCCACCTGCAAAGAATAAAGGGGCAAATTTAATTATGAGAAGAGTTTGCAAGTAAACAAATATTCCATCTAAAGTCAAGAGACTGTACCAGTAACAACACCGTCGTCTCTTCAGACTCCTGCGATGATGCCCAGAGTGCTGGGGCAGAATCCACGACTATGGTTTGAGAATATAAATTTGGAAACACGTGTAGACCAGATGTTGCATCCCAGGCAAGGGCCACAGGTGGGAAACATCGGCGCTTGCATAGTCCTGCATTAAGAAAATCAGTTATTACGTTCTTAGAATTGCTAACAGAGTAAGTAGATCTGGGGCCTGGGCAGCACAAGTATTTTGCGTACATATTAAATCTACCGTCATTTATGCCTCTAAAATACAGAGACTATCTCAATTAGGGAGAGTTTTTTAAGCAGCAGCAAATGTACACTGCAGATTTGTAAGCAATTATCTAAATAAACATCTCGGTGGGATTAAAAATTGATGTTATATTGTTCAAATTCATATGAAAAGCCATATTCACCACCTCTGTTAGTTAGCACAGATAACACTCCATTAATTTTCCTCTTAGGTGGGAAAGCTTTAAACTGAGACAAGTCATTACTCATCAGGCTTAGAGTAAAGTGAATCTTGACCAAATCTTTAGAGAATGTAATCCATCCAATAAAACAATTAAGCGACGGATCTCTTTTAATTTAACAAAATGTTGAACCAAGAGTGATAGCTTGTCAGGCACATCCACAAGCCAAATTCAGTAAGAGAGTGCTATGTGCTAGGTTGGGGGGACACATTATCAACATGTTAAAAGAACTAAAGATAATAATGGTGAATTCCTACTAGGACAAATGGCAACAGAAACTCTTACTGCTAGTTTCCTCATCTCCAGTCTCTTGAAAAGTAAATTCTGACTTCTTAATTCCACAATTTCTTGTTCTGAGGGATAATGAAACTGGGAGAAGGCCTAAGCTAACTGAGAATGTAAGGTTGAGAATGAGAGGATGATCCTCCTTCAGATTCATGTCCTGTTAAATATCAAGATAAGAAAATGAATCATTGCTTGATAAAATGGTGTTCAAGATACTGAAGTTCTACAAATGATAAGCTACACAAAGTCTGGACCTTTTTCGTGAGAATCAGCTGATAAGGAGAGAATACTTTTTCACCATCCTGTGGGTTGAAAAATTGTCCAATTCCCATAGAAGTTGCTGGTGGAGGTCTCCCTGAAACAGTCTGAAAAGTAGAAGAACTTATTGTATCTTAAATTTCCATTCAAATGAAGACTTTAACACCCCCAACCCCAAAATAGGAAGAGTAGGCCAACAGAACTACAGTTAGTTAAATCTCTGATTAAGTTCCATCATAAAACTAATCTTACAAATGATCGTATTCAGTATCAGTAAAATAATTATACTTGACGAATAATTCACATGATGGAACATTCTGACCAAATAAACCTAGAATAAGAATTAATTATTTATGTGCACCTGACCCTGATATGAAAACTACCATCGGGATCCCCCAGTAATCCATAAGTCCTTTTTAATGAGGTACGGAGTATATTGGAATCACAGAAACCTAATCCTGATACTATATGATTACTAATTCCTGCCTTTTCAGATATGAATTCAAAAGCTAGATATTTTTCAAACATTACCAAACAAGTTCAGGATGTGCATTATATTCTTCAGTCCACATGTTTCAGAATACAGTAATAATAGAAAGTCTTATAAGCTTAACAAAATAATATACCGGGGAAGGAGCCACAGAGATTGTCAGAAATCTGAAGCCATGCATATCTTGAGGACTCAACCAAAACACCGCAGATGGAGAAGCTTGCTCAGTTTGACTACCTGGCTCAATCTTGTAAGAGAAGTAATCAAGTTAGAACTGAGCAATAAATGTGCACTGAGCAAAAAAGATCTCCATCAATAACAGTACATTATACCTGCCTTGGAGCTGGCCCAGATGGGATGTGCACCATCTTTGATGTGACCTCAAGAACGTGTTTATTCGCTGGAAATTCTGAAGCGGAATTTCCTTTCTCTGGCCAAAGATGAAGTCGCACACCAGAACAAGGTGACAGGTTCGTAACAAAAACGAAGTGATCTTTCCCGTCTGAGCCCTGAATGCCCAAATAAGTCAGTAATTCCCTGTGGTGAGTGCATTATCTATTTGTGCTTCTTAATCACTACCATGCATGGAAGATACAAAAGTCCTTCCAGAGAAGATTCAATTCATTTTATTTAATACATGAGGTTCAACGTAAAGTAGATTATACTGATTAGAGGTGAGCCATATCTAACCAAACTGAAGTCCATAGATTACCTAATATTATTAGAAAGACAGTAAGAGCCATTATAGATCCACAAACTCTCCACCAACAATGATTAAATTGATAGTCTCTGGACTTGAAGTGACTAACCAGTTTCTGAATGTCCAACCACCGTCTTCTTCCATCCATAGCTAAAATAGTAACCGTCTTAGTTTGTATGTATAGATCTCTTTCAAGTCCATCCTTGGTCCAATGGGGATTACTTGGACACCCAGATACGCCAAGGGTTTGTAATCCTGTATTATAAAGTGAGTTAAGGAAATGCCTATTGGATATACACCGAAGAGATACTAATTTATAACATAGGGGAAAGTAAACATGACCATACCACACCCACTTTTTTACCCTTAATAAAATTGGATGCTGAACCTTTATATGGCCGCAGTTCACATCCTCAGCTCTTTAAAGTGTCCCGGAATATTTACGTACAGGGTACGGATACCCGGGTTTCGAAGGGATATATAATGGAGCTAGTTCATTCTTTTCCTAATAACTAGGGATAAGGCAGAGTATCTTCGCCCTGTTAACAATTAACATCTAAGAAAACTGAGGGGGTGACGTGCAGTCAGACAAAGCAACTGCTCTGAGATTGACGCAGAGGTGTACTTTTTTTCACACTGCATATAATATAATAAGACCAGAAACAAGCTGTACTGCACGCACAGGCATTGTTTGCAACTCAGATACAGTTAATCAAACTAAGAGACTCCAAAAGATCACCATTTAAAGGATTCTGTTTTTGGTTTAATTTATTATCCTGATCTCAGAATTAGCCTAGATGCCCCAAAGATACCATACATTCACAAGACTTATTCTAAGCTGCCATGGGGCTAGCAAATAGCACAGTTTTGAAGTCCACTGTAAAAGGAGGCCCAAATGAAATTCATAAAAAGTTGCAGCTAGAATATCACAAAATAGGATTCAGAGTTACAATACCAGAACTAACTTTTCCATCTGGCCTAGGAAGAATGTTAGCCTTTTGAAGAACTGGCAACTGATTTGATGAAATAAAATTCTTTGGAATTCCACTGTGAAGCATTTTAGCAAATATTCCAACTCTCTGCTGTACATCACGCAAAGGATGGCTCGTCTTCGTGTCTATCAGACTGAGGAGTGTATGAGACACCTAAGAAATGTGTATGATCTTCAGAAGTGCAACTGCTAGAAAAACTGAGAGTCATAAAAAGCAACATGACTTACTTGCACAACTAGCTGATTACACCACAAGATAACCTGATGCTCCATTGACAACCATACGTTTTTCATGCTGGTGCTACTAATCATGAAACCATGTGTAGGGGGCACAATACCTTCAAGTGATTCTAACTTTGAGCGGACCTAAGAATCAAAATAAAAGGGGTGAAAATCATAACTTGACAATGACCGCTCACAAACTAGCTAACAGAGCTATCTAAAAGGAGGCATAATGCTTATAAGCGGAACCATATAAGATGCCACTTTTAGGTGATCGATGGGGGGAGAAATTAAGAGACAAACAGCATTGACTTGAAATCCAAAATATTTACTACAAGAGCATAATAAGTATCAACACAGCTCATTCCAATTAAAAGGAACCAATTCAGGAACATACTTGAATAAAATCAACACAAGCCCAATTATTAATGGTTCATTGACTTGAAAATTCAATACCTCAACTACAAGAGCACAGTAATAAATATCAACATGGTTCATTGCAATTGAAAGTAACCAATGCAGAAACACGATTGGATATAATCAAGGAAAATGGATTCCTGAAGAAGTATACAAGACAAGACAAGTGGCTGACTGCAAAAGATTTTAAGCACCTAACTTTCCAGTCCAATTTGATAGTTTTAGCAAGGCAAGCATATGGACATGAATATACCTGGTAATCATTGTAACCACCAGAGATGGAGACAACGACGACCTGAGAGAGCAAAGGTTCTGATAAGTAGCGTTCGGCCCGGGAGGACTGGCCCTGATACCCTTTCCTCCATTCCTGGTTTACATGTCCATAATAGTGTCCCAATGATGGCTGCAGTGCCAGAGGTGGTGACCTGAACACAACATAACAGTCCATCTTACAACTTTACAGGGTTTAAAATCCAACCAATTTCTTCAAAGGCTAATACTATGGAGCTTACTGGTGTGGGGTAGAAAGGGTCAGAATGGTTTTGACTGCTGACTTTCTCAGATGAGGGTGCACGGTTGCAGCCCTAGCAACAAAGCCACCCATAGAATGACCAACCAATATAACATTTGTGGGTAGACTGCCAGAAACTGAATCTCCTCTTTTTGCTCGGCCATCACGGGATTCTTTATACAGATCTAAAATCTACAATCATGAACATGGAAGTTTAGATAAACAGATGGGGATAATTAATCACACATGACAAAAACTTTAGATTTGTGCATTACACCATGTGATGAAGCAAGGAAACTTTAGAGCCTAGACTATGCATTTGTAGGGCCATGGTTACCTAGACACTGGATGGATTTTTTGTTACTGGAACACATGTTTTTCAAGGTAACTCCATGTGTAGTTCCATAACTTAACAAGGATCCGTCCTCTACCTCAACATATAATCATATATACTGAATTTGTTATCTGCAACACCTTCTTACATCTGAGATTCCTAATTTGAAACACAATCATGTGTCGGAGATGTGCTAGGCAAATATTATAATGTGAAGAAAGATGAAATAATTTAGCGAAATATTAAGCTGATTAGACTAATATGCCATACAGATTGAGTTCCTCCTCATTTGCCAACACTAATACTTGTATCATAGTTCACAAGTTAGACTGCTTGCTTCCATATACTTATCTTCTGATTCTGAGATACTCCCACCCATCCCACAAAATATAGGCAACTATGGTGGTCAATGGATTAAGAAAATGATAACAACTGTAGTCATTTGAATCTATGTTGAACTTCCTAATGTACCCTTAATGACTAGAGTCCACACGGAATCCATAAACTCAATATTTCAAAACTCTGAAATAAAATAGGCGCTCTTATGGTGAAGTAAAGTAGTTAACATGCAGTTAGAATCCAAGCAAACGCCAAACCGTGTGAAACTAAACTGGAAAGTTGACCATGTTAATTTAAGGGGGAGTATTTCTTTTCATATTGCAAATCCTAGGGGTGTTTTATGGATTATGATCTGGATTGGCAAATATAAGACAAATTTAACAATTTTTCATGACTTCATGCAGAAGTGATAAAATTGATACCCTGTGAATGGCATATACAACATATTCTGTATGTTCTTGAAGTATCTGACCGTCCATTGCAGAATGTTCACCTTCAAGGTCCACAGCAAACCAATCCAGCTTGGAAGTATATCGGCTGGGCAATGAAATATCAGTCAAATCAACATCTAATCCTCTCAGTCCCTCAGAAGCTTGGTAAAAATTCTGGTCAAGTGGACCTCCTTGATACGCCCTGTCAGATTCAGCACCAAGCGACCTGACCTGTATCAATGTGAGCAACCATATATATGTGAGTAACCAACTAGGAAAACCGAATGTCTTCTCAAATTTACAACAACATTATGATCACATCTTTGTTAGCAACTTAGCATGAAAGTTTGTTAGCCTGTATTTGCAAATACAGCATACATAATCACTTGGCTAGTTCCCAAATAGTATAGTACATTTATGTGATCAAAGCAGACACCCCCACCCCCACCCAAAAATGAAAAAGGAAGAAGAGAACAAGAATCTTGCCTGTTTGTAGCTTCCACCATTGCCAGGTATAAAAAGCACAGGCACCCCATTAAGCATCTTTATGTGCTCAGCAAAGTCGATCTTTCTCCAGCCTTCATGGTACAAATACAATCCATATCTTCTAGACGATACATTTCGTGGTGTGGGGATAGGAATATACGTAGGATACATATATGTCATCGTACAGCCATTCGATATTGGTCTTAACAAACTATACAGACTCGCAAGACAAACACATACTGTAATGATAACTACAATAACCACTCCAAACTTCTGTTTTAGGCCTTTCATACTGAATCTATCTCCAACGATTGCCATTCAACTTACTCATTCACCAGCTGCATTGCCAAGTTCCACTCCTAAATAGCCATCAAAAACAAAAAACAAAAAAACGAAGCAGCATCAATCGTAATAGAATTGCTCAAATGGCAAAATTAGGTCCATTAAGAAACTAACAAAGGAAATAAACACTAGTGACGATAAATTTAAACTAATTAAGAGAGACTGAATCCTAATTTGCCAGGGCCTTTGCTTCAGAGCATAAAGCATAACGTGACATAATTCGATGCAGTTATGTTTACATCAATATAGTGACTAGTAGTCTAGTACTACTAAAGTTCAGACCACTAACTGATCATTAATGATTAATCTAACATTCAAGTTCACTTCACAGTAAAGCTCGGCTTCATATGTATATCAGAATCATATCCGAATTCGAACAAATAAATAAGCCGAAATTATGACTAAGCAATGGTGCTCAAACTTCAAACTGGCTGCATTTCATCCAAATTGTACAATCGAACTAGGCAACCTCGTGATCGAATATACAAACTCTATGATTCGATGCACGTAAAAGGAAATTCACTCAGTATAGAACAAACAAACAACGGCGATTCCTTCAACACTCAGCAGTCACATGCATCGACTATGCATTAGTTGAAACTTGAAAAACACATTTCGAGCTAATCCTAACACAAACACAGATTCACAGCTAGAAACTTACAGTTCGAAACACATCTACAGCTAATCCGAACATAAAACGAAGCAAATCACAGCTGAAACTGCTACTGAACATGCATAATGTGAAGACTTCAAAAAACGAAGAAAATCGCAAGAGGAACAGTGAGTGATTGATTTACCTGAAGATGAGATGAGATCCAGCTGGAGAAGAAACAGTAGAGAGAGAGAGGTGGAGTGCTTTTGAAAGAGGAAAAGATGATTAACCAAAGGTGATTGAATTTGAAACAAATGAGGGAAAAAGTTTTCCCCAAATCTTAATTAATGGAGGTTAAACAATTACTGTTAGTGGTTGATTATCTGGCAAGATCAATTCTGTTTCCTATTTGACCCGTGTTATTTTCATTTGGGCGAGATCACCGATGATATGGGTGGGCCTGCACCAAGATTTTAGATTATCAGTGATGATATGCGGATTCACCCTATTTGGCTCGTGTTCGACTCGTTAAATAATAATGTGATCGAGTTGAATCTGAATATGTTAAGAGCGCATTAGCATAACGATAGTTTGGGTCGACAAAACCTATTATGAAAAAGTATTTCGTACCAATCGAGTTGAAACACGAGCTCGTTATGAGTTACACAAGCTCGAGATTGATTCTGAATTTAGTTTTGCAACGGTTAACTCGAGCTCATTATAAGTCACACAAGCTCGAGACTGATTTTAGACTTAGTCTTGTAAGTTGTAACAGTCATCTCGAGCTCAATATAAGTTGCACAAGCTCGAGATCGATTTAGACTTAGTTTTTGTAACAAGCCGAGCTTCAGTTCGGTTAGCATCATCCGTGTACCTA
>JAQRGC012288652.1:0-14065 GCA_028659135.1 Plantago lanceolata
AAAACCGAACGAGAGTGAAAAACTTCTAGATTACACCAAAACACCGAAAGAAGCTAAACCTCAAAACCTAGAGGATCATCTCGCTCTCCACACTACATCTCCCGATAAGAGCAAGCACAAACGAGTGTTATGCCAAGAAATCATTACGACACCCCTACTCCCCATGTTGCGTGTCAAGAGCTAAAGCCAAAGACCCGAACAAGTGTTAAGTGTAAAGTGTGGTTAGGATAACTCAACACAACAAAACGAGCGGCGAGATATCACAAGACGGCATAGAAAAGTAAGACAAAAGCGTCAAGTTTTCGTAACAACACCCCTACTCCCTATGTTGCGTATTATCAACTAACGTTAATAATCCGAACATGTGGTAAATGTAAGATGTTGTTGGAAAAACTAAACAACTCGAAGACTAACAAAAAACGAGGATAGCAACCGGGAGAGGCAAAGCTAGTCCATCGGCCCAAACAAGAAGCAGCAGGCCCAAGACCAAATGATCATCCAGTCCAAAAGCAATTGTCTTCCACACCAAAAGCAAGCCCATGTGACCAATTAATCATCCAGGCCGAAGCAAGCCCACGTGACCAATCCCAAAAGGCAAGATTAATTACAAATCTGCCATCCATGCCCTGTTCCATTTACTTGCTCACTGTCTCCCCAAATATGCAATGCTCTGTTCCCCTCTGTTTTCAACGCCAATCCCCTGCCTCACTGCCTCAAAACATCAACACCTCCTCCAAAAAATGTCACCTCCATCACTTGAAACATCAAACCACACAACCTTGAAAATTGCATAACCATGAGCCAAAATCTTCGCTCGGTTGTCTACCTCCCCGGCCACATACCATAACCAAGTACTCGCTTTTATTTTATCCACAAGTACGTCGCAAGACACACCTTCACCCATGAATCTTATGCTATTCCTATTCTTCCAAAGCTCCCAAACCACACTTCTCCAAATAGCCGCTCCCATTTTCCTCTTCTTGATGCTTAAGCAATCAACAAATCTATTGAGTGAGTCCTCAACCTCCCCTCTACCGGAAATAGTAACTCCGATCCATAATTCCACTCCGCGCCAAACGTCTTTAGAGAATTTACAATCCCGAACGAAATGAATTACGGATTCTTCATGAGATCCACACACCTTGCACAATAGGTCACTCTCAACCAAACAAATATTTCTCTTACGAAGATCGATATAATAATATCTTGCTAAATTAATAAAATATGTCGTTCCCAATATTATTAATTTATAGAGGTTTTACTGTATGTACACATACACCATTGAGAAAATGAAAAACACTTGCATAACTATATGTGAATAATTTAGGTTCAATGCGATATAAGAACATTTACATTTGAGAAAATGAAATGAATTTATTGGTACCTATTAGTTATCAACCACTTTTTTGACAAAACACTAGTACATACACGTTAATGTGAAAAAAGAAAGAAAGAAAAAGTAGTAAGGGGCCCGCGTGGCCCGACCCGCATATAAGTGGGCTAGGGGCCGTGCCGGGCCAATATATTCTTAAAAAAGCCCAACCCGGCCCGACCCCTTAATGTCGCGGGCTTTGGCATGCTTAGCCCGACCTGTTTGTCACCTCTAGTCTAGTTTAAAAAGAAAAGAGAAATTAAAAATGTAATTTAAAAGAAAATGTAAAAAGAAAGTAAAATGTGAGTCTGATGGGTTAAAAGGATGGAGTGATGAGTCTCTGTTCTTGTCGTCTGAACAAAACTGTACAGAACTGAAGTGTAGTACAAAAGATAACTAATTAAGACCGAATAGAATTGAAAATAATGAGTTTTGAGAGAATTGAAAATAACATAGCCTGAATATGATAAAGTCTGACAGATAATAAAATAATTAAAATACGGATGTGGCAGAGTTTAAAAGTTGTGATGGTCTGATAGGTATGAACGGAGGTAAATAGTGTGAGTGTATATGATGGATCTAATAAGTCTGAAGTCTGAACGTACCGGAGATAGTCCAACATTTCACACAAGTAGTCTATAAAAAATTCCAAACCGGCAGAATCCGTAAAGAAGGACTGAGACTGACTGCTCTCTGACATTGGAATCTGTCGCCTCCCTCCCAAAATAATGGCTACTTGTACTTTGCATTATTTTCCTTTGACTTTGATCAAATCTCCTCTCCATTCTCCTCCGTTTACTTCCTTTAAAAGTAGTAGACTAAATTAATGGCTTATCTACTTTCCTCTCTCTTTGATTCTCCTAATCATCAACTACAGTAACTCTCTGTTACTAGTAGTTCACTGGAATAAAGGCTTTCAGAACTCCACTACTCAAATGAGGTGAAATTTTCAACCAACTCTTTAGGGTTTATGTAATTATGTTCACTTTATAATATATATGCACTCAGTTTTTACTTGGGCTTTGTTAGATTTTATTCAATTGGAGGAAATCTTTCTTCCAGATTATGTTTATGTTTATGTATGCTGCTCAGTTCTTGAATTATGTCATTTACATGTAAATTGTTCATCGTCTTGTATTTGCTTACTTATTTTCCTGCCTAATAATTCATCACTTTTCATTTTTATCTATCTCAAACTACCTGTTGTTGGTTGCTATGTACTTTTCGTCTGAACAAATTTGAATTGAACTTAACTTTTTTCTAGTATAGATACTATTTTTTTTTTTTTTTTTTTTGAGAAGAAGTATAGATACTATTAACTAAGCAAATTTGAACTGAATTATTGTCGTCGTTTTTTTCTGATGAAAAGAATAGGACCTTCACCCCATTGGGTGACATTTGTTCCATCCTGCTGAGTTGATCAAGTGATAACAAATCAAACCCATAATGAACAGAGTATTTTCTGTTCCATCACTGATCGTCCTTGTACTGGTAATAGTACTACTGTCACCAGATGCATCATTTGCAGTTCCCAGGGATCAAGTCGTTCGGATCATGTGTAGTGACCTGATGCACGAGAATTCCACTCTCGACATGCCAAATTTCTTCGGGAGCATGGAGAACATAAGCTCCGAAATGCGGACATCAGGTTTTGGCACTGCAAGAACGGGCTCAGGGCCCAATGTTAATTTTGGATTAGCTCAGTGCTACGGGGATCTCTCGTTGCTGGATTGTGTATTGTGCTATGCAGCTGCACGTAATGTTATACCTCAGTGCTATGCAGAAGCACATACTGGTGGGAGGGTTTACCTTGATGGATGTTTTATGCGTACCGAGAATTACAGGTTCTTTGAGGACTATACTGGTTCCAACGACACTACTATTTGTGGGAACACGACACAAAGAGATTTAGCGTTTCAGGAATCTACAAGACAGGTGATGGAACTCTAGATGAATCGTTTAAAGTAGCATGCAGTATTTGTTAGTTTTATTATTAGATCTGGACTCAACCACAGACTTCATTTGTTCTCCTGCGCTCTTGCCTTGTGTCCACCATATCATTTGTTCTGGCTCTCTTAGTCCTTGTTGTGATATTGTCCTTTTTGGACCATGCCCAATTCTGAGCGGTTTTGTTTTTGGTTCCCCCCGAAAGTACCCATAAAAAATTGAGATGTTGTCTTTACTTATATGCCAATTTTTCAACTTTGTTTGTAATTCATATTGATTTAGAGAACTAGAATATAGAAGCTAGGAATGTAATACCATTTCTATGCATTGGATTTCTTGATTTCATTCATCACATTATAACACTTGGTTCATCATTTTCTCTGATTCTTCTCTTTCAACAACCTCTATCGTTATTCTTCTCTAGCGTGGACACTAAAATTGCAGCTTTCGCTGTTAATATATAGGCTCTATCACAAGCAGTTACATCTGTTCCAAGCAGCAATGGTTATGCACGGGCACAAGTGGCGGTGTCTGGGACATCTTACATGTCTGCCTATGTCTTGGCAAACTGTTGGAGGACCTTGAATGCCAGCTCTTGCAGACACTGTCTAGAAACTGCTTCTGCTTCATTATCTAGTTGTTTGCCGTGGAATGAAGGTCGAGCATTGAACACTGGTTGCTTCATGCGGTACTCGGATACTGATTTCCTTAATCCTGTTCTTCGAAATGGACGTTCAAGAGGTAAACTGCTCTCTTACATTTCCATTCACATGTTCCTTGTTTTTTAAAAATAATTTGTAAAACTAACATGATCATGATTCTGTTTTTGCAGTGACTGTAATATTAGTCATTGTAGTTTCAACTGTTGTTTTCATAATCGGGGTCATTATTGGAGTTTACATACGGAAGCGCAGAATAATCCATATGAAGAGAAGAGGTAATAGTTGTCGGAAGTGGCATTAACAAATTTCTATAGAATCTAGATGTGTGGAACCCTCATCTTTAGTTGTACTGGAGTTCGGTGTACTTCAAAAAGTCCGATTCCGCTTCTGAAATATGATGTTGCATCTATGCACAGGCAATGCTCATAAATTTGTGAAAACCCTTAATGATAGCAGTTTGAACTTCAAATATTCCACCCTTGAGAAAGCCACTGATTCTTTTGACGAGGCCAACACGCTTGGAAGTGGTGGATTCGGTACAGTGTATAAGGTACACTTTTGGAAAAATGGAAATATGTTCTGTTTATCTGTACACATATATATTTGAGATCTAAGGCTCTAGTTTTGAACTTATACTACAGGGTGTTTTACCAGATGGGAGAGAGATAGCAGTGAAGAGGCTGTTCGTTAACAACAAACATAGAGCTGCAGATTTCTACAATGAAGTTAACATTATTAGCAGCGTTGAGCACAAAAATCTAGTCCGGTTGTTGGGATGTAGTTGCTCGGGGCCTGAGAGTCTGCTGGTTTATGAGTTCTTGCCTAATAAGAGTCTGGATTGCTTTATATTCGGTGAGCACATACTATACTGCAGTCAGGCGTAACATTCTAAGTGAAAAATGATTAAAGAAATCCTGTAATCATTAATTCATGTCACATTGTTGATAGATCCGAGCAAAGCTAATTCGTTGAGTTGGGAGAGAAGATTTGACATAATTATAGGAACAGCAGAGGGGTTGGTCTACTTGCATGAGAATACTACAACACGAATTATTCACAGGGACATAAAAGCAAGCAACATTCTCTTGGACTCGAGACTCCGTGCTAAAATAGCTGATTTTGGGTTAGCAAGGTCTTTTGAAGAAGATAAAAGTCATATCAGCACTGCCATTGCTGGAACACTGTGAGTAATGTTTATATTTTTACATTTTGACTCCTTAATGCTTAATCATGTAAGTATATGATGATTTGATTAAAGAATTTTTGGCTTGAATTTGCAAACTTTTAGGGGATATATGGCCCCGGAATACTTTGCTCACGGCAAGTTGACAGAGAAAGTGGATGTTTACAGCTTTGGTGTTCTTTTGCTGGAAATTGTTTCAGGCAGGCAGAATAACAGAAGTGAAGCTGTACTGTACACTGACAGCTTGCTTACAATAGTAAGTTCTTACAATTATTTGTCTCTTATGCTTATCATTAAGACCTGAAATCGAGCAACATGCATTTGGGTGAAAAAACGTTATGTGAAATCAGTTTTGAAATGCATAACAATTAACAAGTGATCAACGGAATCAGCTAATCTGCTTATGCTAGGGATATTCATATTTTCAATGTGATTTTTAAATGTGTGTTTAATTTTCTCTCTGACTTCATAGGCGTGGAAGCATTTCCAAGAAAGAACTCTTGATGAGCTCATCGATCCATATCTAATGTTGCATAGCCACCAAAGTACCAACACCAAGACCGAGATTATACGAGTGGTTCACGTAGGGCTCTTATGCTGTCAAAAAATCCCTTCATTACGACCGTCCATGTCTATGGCACTGCAGTTGCTTGTGAATAATGATGAACGCCTCCCTTCACCGACCTGTCCCCCTTTCTTGGATGAGAATACCATGGACCTAAATGGCGTGATCTGCGAGAGTTCATCAACTCCACTCCAGTGTGGCAATGTTGAATCTGTTGCCAGCATGTCAGACAGTATTTTCTACCCAAGATAATTCTAAATCTGGTTTTGATCCGACGCACTATTGTGTTTTCTAATTAGACGATGTTCGGAGTGGAGCTGGAAATGGTGAAGGCAAAACAGGGATTTAAAGAGTGCACAACAAAAAATGTGAAGCTGAACCAGAAATACTAGTAGATAACAAGCCACGAACTATGGCTTCCAGAAAATGCAGACTGTTGTAGATTTTGCAGTTTTTAGCAACTATTCTTGTACTTGTTGAGACTTGAAAGGTACTCCCTCTCCATCTCTCATCAAGGTTCCCGTTTCATTTATTTGTTGATTTTTTTACGGCCTTGTTTGACCGCATATTAATTTTAATTTTGTATCATACTGGAAAAATAATATATGAGATTATATCATGAAAATTTAATTCAAAGTCCATATCTAAAACCCTCTCCCAAACAATAATTTCTCTGTTTGAGTAGAAAGGGTGAGATGACATTTCAACAAAGACTGCTATGCTATTTGGATTTGTTGCTAGTCTTTTCTCCTTTTTTGACTTGTCTCCCAAATGAGCACACTTTCAATCTTTTCCTTGCAGTAGACTAATTATATATTTAAAGTCCCTAAACTTAATTTCCTTCTATTTGATCAAATAACTCTTTCTTAGTTTATCATTCAGCTGCAAAAAGGAACACAGGCTTTATCGCCAAGATTTGTATTTCAGAGGTCCACTGCTCGAATGAGGTGAAAATTGCAACTTTTAGTGTTTTTGTTATGTTTTTGCACAGATAGTAAGTAATTGGAGAAAATTTGTTACAGATTATGTCTATGTATACAATTTTTTATTGAGTTCTTGAATTATGTCGTTACGAGTAAACTGTTCACTTGATTGTCTTTGCCAACTTAATTTCCTGCCTAATAAATCATCAAGTTTGTATTTTCATCGGCGTGTACACACTTTGAGTTTCTTGCACTCACGTCTAAGGTCCATGCTCCGTTAGTTTTTAACATTGACATCCCCTGCCGTTACCAGATGTAGTGGAGCTCGGGAGCCTTCACCTCTGGAGAGCTCTGCTTATCTCCGTTCGGCGGAGCTCCCGTTAGAGATTCTGAGTTTTCTGTTTTTGAGAGGGGTTTGAGTTTGATTTTCTTTTTGTTTTTTGTCTTTCATGTCGTTGATTTTCTGTAAAAATAAATAAATAAACTGTAATATAAAATAATTAATGATGTCATATCAATGTCAAAGGGTGTTTGATGGAAATTTTCACGTTGACCATGGTTGACATAACGGCAAGGGGTGTCAATGTTAAAAAATAAAAACTAACAGACCTTAGAGGCGAGTGCAAGAAACTAATAGAGTACTATAAATTATATTTTCCCATTTTTATCTGAAACTACCTGTTGGTTCGCTATGTACTTTTCATAAGAAATCTGAATTGAACTTAAGTTTTTTCTAGTATAAAGAACAACGAAGCAACTTTGAACTGAACTGAAGTTGTTATTTTTTCTGATGAAAAGAATAGGACCTTCATCCCATTGGGTAACATTTGCTCCATGCTGCTGAGTTGGTCAAGTGACAACAAATCAAAGCCATAATGAACAGAGTATTTTCTGTTCCATCAGTGATCATCATTCTTTTGGTAATACTGCTATCACCAGATGCATCGTTCGCAGTTCCCAGGGCTCAAGTCATTCGGATCATATGTAGTAACCGGCTACAGGATAATTCCACTCTCATGCAAAATTTCTTCGGGAGCATGGAGAAAATAAGCTCACAAATGCGAACATCAGGTTTTGGCATAGCAAGAACGGGCTCAGGGCCCAATGGTCATTTTGGATTAGCTCAGTGCTACGGGGATCTCTCATTACTGGATTGTGTATTGTGCTATGCAGAAGCACGCAATGTTATACCTCGCTGCTTTCCGATGAGTGCTGGGAGGGTTTACCTTGATGGCTGTTTTATGCGTTCCGAGAATATAAATTATAGTTTCTTTCAGGAGTATATTGGTCCGAATGACACTACTATTTGTGGGAACACGACGCAAAGAGATTTAGCATTTCCGGAATCTGCAAGACAGATGATGGAACTCTAGATGAATCATTTAACAATAGCATGCATTATTTTTTATGCATTTGATTTCTTGATTTCATTCATCACATTATTTCACACTTTCAACAACCTCTATCATGATTCTTCTCTTGTGGATACTAAATTTGCAGCTTTATCTTTTAACAGGCTCTATCACAAGCAGTTTCCGCTGCTCCAAGCCACAATGGTTATGCACGGGCACAAGTGGCGGTGTCTGGGACATCTAACATGTCAGCCTATGTTTTGGCAAACTGTTGGAGGACCTTGAATGCCAGCTCTTGCAGACATTGTCTAGAAAATGCTTATGCTTCATTATCTAGTTGCTTGCCGTGGAATGAGGGTCGAGCATTGAACACTGGTTGCTTCATGCGGTACTCAGATACTGATTTCCTTAATCCTGTTCCCCGAAATGGACGTTCAATAGGTAAACTGCTCTCTTACATATTCCGATTCACGCATTCCTTATTTTTGAAAAACAGAATTGTAGTTTAACTTTATTATGTATAACTCACATGATCATGATTCTGTTTCTGCAGTGACCGTAATAGTAGTCATTGTAGTTGCCGCTGTTGTTTTCATAATCGGGGTCATTATTGGATTTAACGTACTGAAGCGCAGCATAATTCATAAGAAGAGAAAAGGTAACAGTACTTGTCGTAAGTAGCATTAAGAAATTGCTCTAGATATGGAAGTGGAACTCTCATCTTTCTTTGTAATGGAGTTCGATGTAACTTCAACAAGTCTGATTTCACTTCTAAAATATGATGTTGTGTCTATGAACAGGTTATGCACATAAATTAGTGAAAACTCTTAATGATAGCAGTTTGAACTTCAAATATTCCACCCTTGAGAAAGCCACCGATTCTTTTGATGAGGCCAACAAGCTTGGGAGTGGCGGATTCGGAACTGTGTATAAGGTCCACACTTGACAAAATGGAAATATATAATGTTTATCTGTGCATATGCATATCTAGTGTTGATTTTATATATACTACAGGGAGTTTTACCAGATGGGAGAGAGATTGCAGTGAAGAGGCTTTTCTTTAACAACATACATAGAGCTGCAGATTTCTACAATGAAGTGAACATTATTAGCAGCGTTGAGCACAAAAATCTAGTCCGGTTGTTGGGGTGCAGTTGCTCGGGTCCTGACAGTCTGCTCGTTTTTGAGTTCTTGCCTAATAAGAGCCTGGATTGGTTTATCTTTGGTAAGTACATACTATACTGCAGTCAGACATGGCATTTTAAGTGGGAATGTGGGATATGATTAAGAAATCTTATAATCTTCTTTAATTCATGTAACATTGTTGATAGATTCGAGCAAAGGCAATTCGTTGAGTTGGGAGAGAAGATTTGACATAATTATAGGAACAGCAGAGGGGTTGGTGTACTTGCATGAGAATACTACAACGCGAATTATTCACAGGGACATAAAAGCAAGCAACATTCTCTTGGACTCGAGGCTCCGTGCTAAAATAGCTGATTTTGGGTTAGCAAGGTCTTTTGAAGAAGATAAAAGTCATATTAGCACTGCCATTGCTGGAACACTGTGAGTGATGTTAATATTTAACATTTTGACTCCTTGACAAGAATTCGAAGCTTTTGCCTAATCATGTATATGTTGATTTGATAAATGAATGTTTGGCTTGAATGTGCAAACTTTTAGGGGATATATGGCTCCGGAATACTTGGCTCACGGCAAGTTGACAGAGAATGTTGATGTTTACAGCTTTGGTGTTCTTTTGCTCGAAATTGTTACAGGCCGGCGGAATAACATGAGAAGTGAAACTGTACTTTACACTGAAAGCTTGGTTACGATTGTAAGTTCTTACAATTGCTTGTGTCTTATGCTTGTCGTTGTCATGAACTCCTGAAATCGAGCAACATGCATTGGGTGAAAAAGTAACTGGAATGCAACTTCGAATGGGAAACTAGTCTCTGTTCATAAAGAAAATCAATAATCTGTTAATGCTCATGAGGGGGTTTTGGTGGTGTTGTTGCATTACTTATGCAACGTTTTGTAATTATTGATTATATCGTAATAAAATTTTGCCATTTCCAAAAAAATAATCTGTTAATGCTACGAATATGGTAATGTTTCATTTCCTCTCTGACTTCATAGGCGTGGAAGCATTTCCAAGAAAGAACTCTTGAGGAACTCATTGATCCATATCTGATGATGCATAGCCAAAGTACCAACACCAAGACCGAGATTATACGAGTGGTTCATGTAGGGCTCTTGTGCTGTCAAAAAATCCCTTCATTACGACCGTCGATGTCTATGGCACTGCAGTTTCTTGTGAAGACTGATGAACGCCTCCCTTCACCAACCTATCCCCCTTTCTTGGATGAGAATACTATGAAACTAAATGGCATGACCGAGAGTCAATCTACTCTGCTCCAGCGTGGCGATGTTGAATCTACTGCCAGCATGTCACACAGCATATTCTACCCAAGATAATGCTAAAACTGGTTTTCATTCGACACCCGCTATTGCCCTGTCTGCTTAGATTGGGAGTGAGTAATGGTGAACGGAAACAGGCAATACAGAGAGATTGGTAAAGAGTATGGACAACAAAAGATGTGGCGTTTAACTAGAAGAAGGTTGTACAGACTATGGCTAGAAGAAGGTTGTACAGACTATGGCTCCCAGAAAATACAGTCTGTTGTTGTGTTCTTTTGTAGAGATGATAAACGCAACTCTTTCAAGAACAGCATTGCGTTTTGGAGTGCGGATCAAAGGGTAACTTTATTACTTTAATACTATATGAATATAACATGCCATTGTACAAACTATGCTGGCCCTGGGCGGCCTTATTATCTGAGAAGTGATTTGTAATAATAAAATCAAAAATGGCAGAAAATTGTGATGTTGAATACGAGGATATATGTGTCTAGGGGAAGAAGCCATGATTAGAAAGCACCTGGATCGAAGTGCTCCTTGTGAAACTCGAACCTTGCAGAGTATGTAGACAAATCTTAAATCTTAGCTAGGTGAACTATGCAGTTTTTGACTGTGTAAACACTTTTTTTCCAATTTGGCTTCACGAAATGTGTTCGTATCTGTTGAGGTGTTGCAGGTTGCATAATTACATGAACAAATAGTATTATGCGTAAAGTTTGAAAAAGAAACTAAGCATAAAGAATTTATTGAAACAAGCGAAATCTCTAATATACTGTTTTGTAGTAATATACAGAAAATGCGAGATTATGAATCATGGTGGAACCCACTGCTACCATACTGGAGAAGATCCGGAAGGAATGAAGCAAAGAACCATTCCCCTGTTTGAGACTTTGAGTAGAAAGGGTGGTAATTGAGATGGCTTTGCAACCGTCAACAAAGACTGCCCCTGCTACCTACTGAAATTTGTTGGTATTCATTTCTTCTTCTTTCTTGACTTATCATTTCATTCCTTGAATTGCATGATATCTCCGTTTACTTTGCTGTAGTTAGTAGACTAATTATATATTTAAAGACTCTAAACTTAATTTCCTTCTGTTTCATCAAATAACTCTCTCTTCGTTTATCATTGAAAATAGGCTTCATCGCCAAGATTCGATTCAGAGGTCGTCCACTGCTCGAATGAGGTGAAAATTTAGTCTTTCTGTTATTAGTTTTTGCACAGAATTATAACTTAGGCTCGGTTTGTTTACATGCAATTCGAGGAACTTTCTTCCAGATTATGTTTATGTATATGTGCAATTGTTTGCTGAGTTCTTGAATTTTTATCTGAAACTACCTGTTGGTTCGGTCTGTCGTCTGAATTCTAGCTAGTTGTTATTTTTATCAAGAACAACTAAGCGAATTTGAACTGAATTGAAGTCGTCGTTTTTTCTGATGAAAGATAGGCCCTTCATCCCGATTCCCGTTGGATAACGTTTGTTCCATCCTGCTGCGTTGATCAAGTGATAACAAATCAAACCCATAATGATCAGAATATTTTCTGTTCCATCAGTGATCGTCCTTGTTCTAGTAATAGTACTGCTGTCACCAGATGCATCATTTGCAGTTCCTAGGGCTCAAGTCATTCGGATCATGTGCAGTAACCAGCTGCAGGGGAACTCCTCTGTCAACGTGCAAAATTTCATTGGGACAATGGAGAACATAAGCTCACAAGTGCGGATATCAGGTTTTGGCACAGCAAGAACGGGCTTAGGGTACAATGGTAATTTTGGATTAGCTCAGTGCTATGGGGATCTCTCGTTGCTGGATTGTGTATTGTGCTATGCAGAAGCACGTACTGTTATACCTCAGTGCTTTCCGATGAATGGTGGGAGGGTTTTCCTGGATGGATGTTTTATGCGTGCCGAGAATTATGGGTTCTTTCAGGACTATACTAGTCCCAATGACACTACTATTTGTGGGAACACTACGCAAAGAAATTTAGCATTTCAGGAATCTGCAAGACAGGTGATGGAACTCTAGATGAATCGTTTAACATAGCATGCATTATTTGTTAGTTTTATTATTAGATCTGGACTCAGCCACAAACTTCATAGGTTCTCCTGGGCTCCTGGCTTGTATCCATCACATCGCTGTCTAGTTCTGGCTCTCCTATATATGCGCAGATATGGGTTACACTATCTTAGTTCTTGGTGTGATATTGTCCACCTTGAACACGGCCCAAGCCTGATCGGTTCTGTTTTTGGTTTCTTCCCAAAACTACCATACCAATGGAGATGTACCATTTGATTTCTTGATTTCGTTCATCACATTTTACCACTTCATTCATAGTTTCCTCTGATTCAACTGTGTTCCTTACCATTCAGCAACCTTTGTTATAATTTTTCTCTTGTGGATACTAAAATTGCAGCGTTATCTTTTAACAGGCTCTATCACGAGCAGTTTCATCCGCTCCAAGCCGCAATGGTTATGCACGGGCACAAGTGGCGGTATCCGGGACATCTAACGTGTCAGCTTATGTTTTGGCGAACTGTTGGAGGACGTTGAATGCCAGCTCTTGCAGAGAGTGTCTAGAAAATGCTTCTACTTCATTATCTAGTTGCTTGCCGTGGACTGAGGGCCGAGCATTGAACACTGGTTGCTTCATGCGGTACTCGGATATTGATTTCCTTAATCCTATTTCTCGAAATGGACGTTCAAGAGGTAAATTGCTCTCCCATTCACACGTTCTTTGTTTTAGAAAAACAGGATTGTAGTTTAACTTTTTTAGTTGTGTAACTCACATGATCATGATTCTGTTTCTGCAGTGACTGTAATAGTAGTCATTGTAGTTGCAGCTGTTGTTTTCATAATCGGGGTCATAATTGGAGTTTACATACGGAAGCGCAGAATAGTCCATAAGAAGAGAAAAGGTAACATTACTTGTACTGGAGTTCGATGTAGAAATTGCTCAAGATGTGTGGAACACTCTTCTTTATTTGTACTGAAGTTCGATGTAACTTCAGTAAGTCTGGTTCTGCTTCTGAAATATGAATATATGATGTTGCGTCTATGAACAGGTAATGCACATAAATTAGTGAAAACTCTTAATGATAGCAGTTTGAACTTCAAATATTCCACCCTTGAGAAAGCCACTGATTCTTTTGATGAGGCCAACAAGCTTGGAAGCGGTGGATTCGGTACAGTGTATAAGGTCCACAATTGGCAAATGGAAATATGTTCTATTTATCTGTACGCATATATATTTGAGATCTAAGGCTCTAGTTTTGAACTTATACTACAGGGAGTTTTACCAGATGGGAGAGAAATAGCAGTGAAGAGGCTTTTCTTTAACAACAAACATAGAGCTGCAGATTTCTACAATGAAGTTAATATTATTAGCAGCGTTGAGCACAAAAATCTAGTCCGGTTGTTGGGATGCAGTTGCTCGGGGCCTGAGAGTCTGCTCGTTTATGAGTTCTTGCCTAATAAGAGTCTGGATTGCTTTTTATTCGGTGAGCACATACTATACTGCAGTCAGGCGTAGCATTCTAAGTGAAAAATGTTAAGAAATCCTGTAATCATTAATTCATGTCACATTGTTGATAGATTCGAGCAAAGGTAATTCGTTGAGTTGGGAGAGAAGATTTGACATAATTAT